>ML781840.1:658097-668222 GCA_009831015.1 Picea engelmannii
CAAAAGGAAGAAAACTTGTTAGATGCAAATGGGTATACCAAACTAAGTATGCATCAGATGGAAGTATTGAAAGACACAAGGCTCGATTAGTTGCCAAAGTATTTTCCCAAGTTGAAGGCATTGACTATAATGAAACCTTTGCCACTGTAGCCAAAATGAATTCCATCCACCTTGTTCTTGCCCTTGCTTCCTTACATAAATGGGAGGTCCATCAGATGGATGTTAAATCTGCCTTCTTGCATGGCATTTTGAAAGAAGAAATCTACATGGAACAACCTCATGGTTATGTCCAGAATGACTCTAGCCTTGTTTGTCGCCTCAAGAAATCTCTTTATGGTCTCAAGCAAGCTCCCCGAGCTTGGTATGCCAAAATGGATAGCTTTCTTACCTTGTATCATCAGTTAGTTGGTAGCCTTTTATACTTGACTCATACCTATCCTGATCTTTCCTTTGTTGTTGGTCTTGTTGCCCGATATATGCAAACACCCAATGAGAGCCATTGGAAAGCAGCTAAGAGGATACTTTGCTATGTTCGTGGTACTGTTCAGTTTGGGATACATTACAGTTCAGGGGGGACTCCATTATTGGTTGGTTTCACTGATTCAGATTGGGCTGGCGACCTCGATGATCGGAAGTCTACTGCAGGTTATGTTTTCAGCCTTGGTTCAGCACCTGTCACTTGGGCCTGTAAGAAACAATAGGCTATTGCACTTTCTTCAGCCGAAGCAGAGTACCGAGCAGCAGTAAATGCAAGTCAGGAAGCCTTGTGGCTTCGACAGATCCTTTCAAAGTTTGGATTCCAGCACCAACATCCGACCAGACTTTGGTGTGACAATCAAAGTGCCATCAAGCTCGCCAAAGACCCAGTTCAACATCAGCGTAGCAAACACATCGAGCTACACATGCACTTCATCAGAAAGCTCATTCATAATCAAGTTATTGAAGTGCTCTTTTTCCCTACAGAAGATCAAGTTGCAAACATTTTCACAAAGTCTCTTACAGAAGCAAATTTTTCCAAACTTCGATCTATGTTAGGAGTTCAGGAAGTTGTCATTAAGGGGGGATATGCTCTAATGCCTCCTTCCTTCTCCTATTGTGTCATTATTTTAAATCCTTCAATCCAATCCCAAGTTGTTCTTAAGGGGGGATGTTAGAATATTTAGACACTTAGGAGTTAGTTAAGATCTACTTGGTCTAATATGTCGTTAGGTAAAAGTGTGTTTCTTTAGTATGCATTAGTATGAATTTGTAGTTAGGAAATCCGACGGTCACGATATGTTCCCGACATAGAGTGATCTGATGGTTCATACTCTCCTCAATCTTAATGGCCATTGATCCATGGCTTAACACCTGATTGGACCATGATCTCTATTTAAAGAGCATGGAGGGTCATTTTCCGATGATCGATTGTGAGAAACTCTCTTGTAAAATCTCTCTTTTTCTTTGCATTAATAAACTGCTCCAAGTGGCCGCGTTGGCTGGGGCCGTGGATGTTTCCCAATAGGGGTTTTACCACGTGAAAACATCAGTGTGTTGATCTTTGATCTAGTTATGTGAGTGGTTAATGAAGGTGTTCATCCTCTATTGGAATACATGTGTTGTCGAACAATTCTCTCAATTGTGGTGAGGAGCTTCACCTATGCCTGCACGGTGAATGCTTGTTGTTGTGCCTCTTCTAACTGTGCTTCCAACTTCCTTAGCTCTAGATCTTCTGTGAGGCATTCATAAGTCTGCACACTTCTATCACTCAACTGTTTTCACTTTGAGGAGAGGGACCTTATCCTTATTACTTCATTCTTGGTGGCTTCCTCTCTCTGGTCATGCACTTCTTGCGGGGTGCTTGGTACTTCTTAGACCTCCAACTCTATTATCCTTGCTTGAAGTTGTTGGATGGTCTCAGCGAGCTTCGCCACTTGAGCCTTGACTGACTCTTGTTCCTCTGTGCCAAACTCGGCACAGAGTGACATGCTTTACTCACAGCTTCCTTAACCATGGCTTGTTCTGTGAGCAACTTCTCCTTTTCTTTCTGTAGTTGTACCTTTTCCTCACAGACCATTGCCTGAAACTCATCTTTTTCATTTTCATAGGTGATTACACAGTACTTCTCTACGCATAATTTCTCTAAGACTTCCTATTTATCTTGTTTCAAGGCTTTTGTAGCCTTCTCCTTCTCTTCTTGGACCTTCTGAAGTCGATCCTCTATCGCATCTGCTAGTCTTCTTAATTGGATTGGTTCATCACCCAATTCTATATTCTGTGGTGAGGAGGACACAATAGGTACTGCGTGGATCAATTAAATAGCTTGTTGTATTTCCTTCAGTTCCTTCTTGACCCTTCCATGCAGCTCCTCCTGCTTCACTCCATATCTCTACAAGATGTCCTCATAAGCATCCTCCATGGCTCCACAGACCAAAATGATGTCGTCCTCCGTGAGCATGGCCTCTAAATGGGGCTTTCTAGCACGCGTCTTCTTTCTTGCTGAAGGTTTCTGTGGTGAAATATTCCTCTTCTGCGATTATTTTAGTAGAGAGATATTTTGGTGGTGTAGCTTCGCCTTCTCCTTTCTTTTCTCCTTCATCCCCTCCTCCCTATCCATCTTCTTGGTATTCTCCTCCTCCTCCTACAGGCGACCCAGATCCATTTTCTTCAGAGGCATTGTCCTCCTCATCGGTCTCTATATTCTGGACATCTTCTTGTTTCTTCTTCTTCATCGTCCTGTTGGACTGTCCAACATGCTTGACCTGGGTGACCAAGGAGCTTCCTATGATTTCAGTGTCGGGGAGTTCTACATCATCGACAGGTACAAGGAAATCCTTTAGCCATTCTTTGGTGATCTTCTCCATGTCCTCATATGTCAATTTGTAATATGACTGTAACTCTTCCTTTCTATCATCTCCATGTGCAGTGATATATTTAAAATTTTGATATGCGTAGAACTTAGCTAGTGGTCTAGACTAGTGCAGGGTGCATAGTGTCATGCATAGAAATGCTTCAATGGAAACCTTCAATTGCTGATAATACACATGGAACACAGCGTTCGACTATTATTGCTTTGACATGTCGTTGGTGTACCACAAGGTAGAGAACCTAGAGGCCAATGGCTCCGATGGTTTGATCTCCAAGAAGGTGGCTCCTTCAGGCATTTTCCAAGCGACAAATGCGATCAACACGAGTATCTAGCTGAAGTGGAACTCATATCCTTGATCTTGAGCTTCGCATCAGTCTTTTATAGTTCATTGATGAGGTAACTCACCCAATTCATTTACATGCCCTCCACACACTTTCTTGAGAGGCCCACCATGATCCCAGTGACATGTGGGGCAGTTCTTTCTTACGAGATTTACAACTATGAGTGGGAAAGTGAGGTGCACTACACTATCTTGGATAGAAGCTACCTTGTATCCCTACTTTCCTTTTTCAACTTTTCCATATGATTCCTTGATGCATTGTGCCAGGGAGCGATTTGAGGCCTTCTCTAGATGAAATTGTTGAGGGTCAGGTCCCTTCATTATTAATCATGTAATCAAGTGGATAAGTGCCTGATCCACAGTAATTCACCATTCGAGCCACAGGTATCCACCATGGTAGCATGACAAGAGGATTTTAACGCAAGCGTTAACCTCCTAGTGGTGGCCAAAATGGGTAATCTTCATCACATTCAGCACAGTGGACTGTGCCAGCTCCTTAATTTATGGCTGGGAGATAATATGAGGCTTCTTCCCAGTTGAATTTGTCAAGTATCTATGGGGTCTGATCATATAATAGTTATTTTTATCTCCAAGGTTGAAGTCATTGTTCTTTAGTAACGATATCTGTCCCAACTAGCTCCCAACTATGCAATTTCCCTTCGAAATATACGCGGTGATCAAGGTGTACTCAAAGTATCATGGAATGTTGTCATGGTTAACTGTGCCTACTAGTGGTGGAACATATTCTAGTAAGATCGATGGGATATGCTTCGCATTATCTATATCGTTGCGATGCTTACTTCGCTGCTTGGTCGCGGGGTTGGCACAGCCCGAGCGTCATCTAGTCAAAGGGGAATCATGCAATACCTTGGTCAACAATGCCTGGACACCTTCAGGCATAGATCCATCAGCCATAAACATCTTAAGAACCTCCTCGACATACTTCTCTAAATCAGTGCATTCTCCTGACATTCTCACTTTTAAACAGATGGGTCAAGGTAAGTGAATGGACATGTGGGGTAGAGAAATGGATGGCGATGTCTAGCTTCTGATAACACAGTTCGATGCACAATCAATTCTCTTCTTGGCTTAGTTAATCACGAGTGGAAAAAATTGGTCCTAGTGCAGTGTTCGACAGTTTAAATAAGTGAGCGTTGTAACAAATTCTTCTAATGGGAATGAACGCTTCCATCAATGTGAATATGTCCATTATGGCACGGTCTCATTGTCCAAAAGATCATAAATGTGTTTTCTAGCCGTTCTGGAGCATCGTACTAATGGGTGGGGCACCTCCAATGGTCATATAGCTTCACTAGGGAAAAGTGCCATTCTGTGTGGTTCTACTATTCCAGCGAGGTTCAAGTCTTACAAACCTGCCTCCTGCAAAGTATTCCATCTGTTCTCTATAGATTTCTGTAGCTTTTCTAACATGGATTTCTTTTTACTGAGATTCCTTGACTTCTTTCCTGTGATCTGAGTTCCTCTAACTATTTCTAGAATCCTCTTTCCATTATTATTCTTATCTTCTCATAGCGTAGTGACTTCACATTGTTGATGTGCTCTCAAAGGGTTTGAAGTTAGTATCCCTTCTCTTATTAATTCCATGGTGGGTATTCTTCTTTCTTGCATGGATATGTCCTTAAAACCTTTTTGCGTTCTTTCAACTTCAACAACTAATTATCTTTCCCTCTGTTGCTTCGACTTATCTTCTCATTCTTCCATTAGTTGATCTATTTTTCTACCTATGAAATCCCTTAGTTCTTTCTTTTTCTTTTCTGTAGCTTCTTCCTCTGCTTTCCTTCTGATTTGATCCTTCTCAATCCAAGTATTTCCTAACAAGAGTGGGAAAGAGATGTTTTTCTCAACAAACTTAATGACTCCAAATTCCTCTTCAGTCGATGTTCCATAAATAATAGTAGGTATATTAGTAACTCGCTCACATAGGGTTATCATCTTTCCTTTAAACAAACCTATCCTTCCTAATGAAGGTAACACAGTAGCCTCTCCCAAAATTTCCCAAGTGTCTTCTGTCAAAATATTCACTTGTGTTTCTTCATCCAAGACACAGTCTATGTCGAAGTCTTCTATTCTTGTACTTATGTGTTGTTTTACTTTCAGGATCTCTGGTAGACTGACATCTTTGTGATCATCCATCATTTCTTTCAACTATACTAATGTATTATGTACTTCCTTTGATCTTTTCTCTTTGTGATTCTCTAACATACCCTTAGTCTCTATACTTTCTTCATAGTTTTCTTGTCTCATGCTCATTCTTTCAACTTTATCAATCATCTTTGGACAATCCTCAACCTCATGACCAACAATTTTACAACAAAGACAAATAGGACCTACACTAGGGAATTCCTTAGCAAAATGTCCCAGTATTCTGCAGTTATAACATAATGTCAATCCTCTCTTTCTTTTAAGAATTCCCCAACCTCTCCTATACTGCGCACTAGGATCACAGTGCTGGTCCTACAATCTGCAAAAATTCTTTCTAGGTTCCTACATCCACTTATTAGTCCAAAAATTCTTTCTATGCATAAGAATAACATATCTTTCTTCATTTCTATTAGATTTACTTAGATCAACTCTTTCTTCCAACTTCGTCCTAGCTTTCAGACTGGGAAAGAATCTATTAAACATACTTAAATTCATGCTTTTGAAACAAAAATTTTCACTTATCTTACTCTTATCAAAGAACAAAGCTTTACCTCTTTTAAGATCTTACCTCTTTTCTTCAGATCAGATTTCTTTCTTAGCATAGAGCTTTGCAAGTCAAGTAGAGTATTACGTATTTCAGCAACAGATCTATGCACAGAGCTTCTCTTTTATCTACCTTAGTTCCCAGCAATCACAGTTTCAGGTCTCGGCAACAGAACCATTTGTTTCCACAGGGGTAGACCCAGGGTTCAATGCTTCAATAGTGCACCAAAAAAAACCTAACTACCATCCCTTTCGGCAACACCTGTGAGGTGGGTGAAGTCTCACCCGAGGTATAATAAGGGGTGGTTACTGGACTTAGGTGTTTTTAACCAAGCTGGGACACAGATCTGTGATAGAAACACTTCACAGAGTATTCTATTAACACTACAAGATGATATTCATTAACGCATTAGCTTCATTAACATTGCAGAACAAAACCCTAAGATAGATCGACGTAGTAACAGTAAATATTAAGTACTTCAACCACTTAGCACATAGCAATGAGTTATATCTAGCATTCGTTCATAAAGAACAAGTAAAACACTAAGCAAAATTATATCTATCCATTATACATAATAACAAAATCACTAAGTAGATGAATGGAAAACACAACATAGCACAAAGCACACCAAAGACACAATATATACGTGGTTCACCCCAGTGTGGGGCTACGTCCACCAACTACTTCATCTTCTTTATTATTCTTATTAATATAACATTCATCCACTTCTATGCACTAAGACACAAAGCCAAGCTTCACATAGGATAGGAGATCTGTGCACTAAGCACCAGATCCTCCTCCCAAAACTGGGTATAGGCACAAAGCCAACTTCTCTATCAAGAACAGAGCCTTACATACACAATTTGTTGCACAAATTAACTCAATATACTTGCACCTAGCTACTTTTATTAACTCTTACATCCCCTTTTCTACTTATACCATACATTCTTATCTATTTATACTTTTACAATTCCTTACAAAAAGATCTAAACATGGGTAAAACCCATGGGCCGACATCCCATAACCTATTACAAAACCCCCTTACAAATCCCACAAAATGAGTGAGATTTGTGATCTCAGATCCACCTAGGCACTCCATCTTCGACTAGCCTATCGAATTCCAAAAGTGGTCCTAACCTAACCAAGGTTTCCTCAAAACTTGGTCGAGGGGCCTGGTTTTTGACTGGGTAGATTAGGTTGAGAATTATTTACAGGAAAAGAGGGGCCTGGTTTTTGACTGGCACCAGGTTGCTAGGAAAAGTTGGATTGTTGGCTAGGGTTTTGGTAGAAACTATGACCTTGACCAGCAAAGGGAAACTGTGTTTGTTGATGTGTCATCGACTGAATCCTAAAATTGGATGACACAACTTGTGTAGTGATTTCTCCCTACATTGTGTTCCAAGGACCGTGGAAGGGAATGCCTCGAGTCGATACGATGAGAATGGGTACAGAGACTTGCCTGGGGTTCCATTGAGTATGGAAGGGGTTTCCCTTGACTGACATTCCTTGTGAGGGAACTGATCCCTACCAAGGATTCCAAAGGCCATGTGTGGATTATATTCCAGTCATATCTCTCTATGAAGGAATATTACCTTGCAGTGGGTTCTGTTGACCAAAGATGTGGTTGCCCCCAGTCAATAAAGTGGCCGAAGAGAAATAATTGTTCCCAAATGCACCAAACAAAGAGAATGACATAGATCCCACCAGTGTTGTATAAGACGAAGGTCCTAAAATCCTCCACCAAACAAGCTATAATTATCATTAGGCCTGATTGGATGTTGAAAAGAATCAACAAACAAAGGGCACGTAGGAGGTATATGACCCCCACTATAAGGGATAGCATTAATAGGGACAATAGTGCCCGCAGTCGACCCTTGCAAGGAAGTGTTTGAGCTCCCTGTCCTAGACCCATGGTCTGTAAGGTAGAATAAGTAAGAACCGTGTTTGTATCAAAATCAAGAATCCCATATGAGAAAGGAGCACCCATCGCATTCTGAGTAAACAAAACAATGGTCAAAGTCGTTAAAGGTATCGGACCACTACCCGTAGTTGTGGGAGTCGAGACTGTTGTAGTCCTAACTAGAGAAGGTGGGGGAGGAGGTAGGATGCCTCCTCTAGTAGTTTTTGTAATGGGAGTATGAGGACTCCTGAAAGAAGTAGCAGTATTTGCTTCCATTGTCACTTTTATAACTAGCTGGTTCTAAGAAGATGTCACCTTAGGAGGGACAATCTGAATCAATATCGGTGTCAACAAGTCAGTGATCAGAGGATTGGTTGGCCTGAAACCTTTAGTTTCAAGGTCTGAAATGTTAGGTTCCTATGGAGTCGAAAATTCTCCTCTCAGAGCAAGATTGGGCAGAGTTTCCTATGGCCTGGTCACTTTGAATGACCCTTCTTGATCAAGTCTTCACCTCAATGGTGGTGGAGGTGGCTCCAAAGTAACCGGTGACAGGCGCTGAAGCCTTTGTGACCGACAGATTTTTTGATCTTCCACTTTTTGAAATGATCAAATGACACAGTAAGGCTTGACTAGCGTGGAACACAAAGCACACACCAAAAATTTTCCTAAACATAAATCAAGCAGTCAAATAACTAATGGGAAGGATGATTACACCAATCGACACTAGATAAACTAACCAGTGCAAGTGCAACTCGAACACGGAAGCACCCTCCGAGTATACTCTGTGAAGTGTGATCCAACATCCACCCTAGGTACCGTTGTATACACCCACAGTCACCTATGTAAGTCTGTAAAATATGGGCAAATAGGTTTCCATCTCACAGTCAGTCACCAGGCGGGTACAATCGACAGTCGGGCAGATCATAATGAGAAAGATAACAAGTATGAAGCCCTTCAAGGGTATTGAAAGTAATTGGTTTGAAATAAAACTAAGGATATAGAATAGATTCAAGGTCCATGAAGCTCTGTAGGAAAATGTGATCGGTATTTTTCCCGAGAAAGACCCTCAATATACAATCCCCACTATGTTTAGTCCAGCTTTGGAGGGGTTATCTCCTCTTCCTCTCCTCACGTGACCTCGTGTTTATCCCTTGTGTTAGAGAGGGGTCCCAGCTAACTTGTTAAGCTCTAATATTGGCCCATTACCCCTTAATTTGGGCATATTAGATTAGTAATATTATTTTATTTATGTCGGCTTTAGGCCATTAGTTGTAATTATACCTCCTAGTCTCCTATATATACCAAGGACACATTTTCATTTTAAATCATCTTGTACTTGAACATTTAAGTGGGGTAAAAAAAGGTTGCCCCCTCGAAGAGGATTATTATCTGAAATTATCTCTTTTTCAAGGCGTTGAGTACTTTTCCTGAGGTTTTTCTATGCTATATTGATGTTTGGTTCTTAACATATGGTATCAGATCTCAAGGTCTTGGGGTTTCACTGCTACATCTGAGACACCGTGGAATTTTCACTATAATTTTTTTTCTACAATGTTTTAGAAGGAACAGCTTGCAATATATTTAGTAGATGGATCAAGGTACATTGGGTTCAAAATTAAGCTCCTAAGGCCTTATACTTTTGGAGATACAGCATGTACAAGATAGGGTTATGGAATCATCCTGAAATGAGTCATTGCGGAATTTTCACTATAAAAACATTTCTGTAACGTTTCAAACCATAAACTTTGGATTCCATTTACATAAATTAGTACTATATCTGTGGTAAAAATTTCATCTTCTGGGTCATCTTAAATTTGTAGATACACCTTGTGTAAGATAGGGTATCTGACTAGTCCTATTGACTAGTCTCAAGAAGGTGTTCCAGGTAAAACAATCATAACTTCATGATAGAGTATCCAAATTGAGTGGGACTAGTTGCATTGGATCATGGACAGTCTGTAGTATTTTGGGTATGAGTTTCAGAAGTTTATATCAATTATTTTGTGCGGGGCATGCTATACAAGTGAGATCTCCTGGAAAGGCCAAAAATCGGCAAGTTGTGAGGAAGTTACTGTAAAATCCACTTGGCACATCCAATTTTGATCAGAACTATGGCATTGTAGAGAAGAAATATCAGAGAACTACCTAAAAGAAAGTTTCATACCCAAAAGGGCCAAAACTTGGGAGATAGAACAAAATAAATATTGTCTAGTAGAACCGCCTCAAAATCAAGATTCAAAAGTGATATTTGGCCAACATGCCACCAAAAAAGGGACCTTCTACACCAAATAAGCCTCCAGAAAATCCTAATTGGACTCTTGATGAAGGTG
>ML781840.1:687448-707722 GCA_009831015.1 Picea engelmannii
TTGAATCATCTTGTACTTGAACATTTAAGTGGGGTAAAAGGAGGTTTCCCCCTTGAAGAGGCTTATTATCTGAAATTATCTCTTTTTCAAGGTGTTGAGTACTTTTCCTGAGGTTTTTCTATGCTATATTGATGTTTGGTTCTAGGCGGGTACAATCGACAGTCGGGCAGATCGTAATGAGAAAGATAACAAGTATGAAGCCCTTCAAGGGTATCGAAAGTAATTGGCTTGAAATAAAACTAAGGATATCGAATAGATTCAAGGTCCACGAAGCTCTGTAGGAAAATGTGATCGGTATTTTTCCCGAGAAAGACCCTCAATATACAATCCCAACTATGTTTAGTCCATCTTTGGAGGGGTTATCTCCTCTTCCTCTCCTCACGTGACCTCGTGTTTATCCCTTGTGTTAGAGAGGGGTCCCAGCTAACTCTTATGACGTTGGACTGAAAACACTCCCTATATTAGACTCCAATGTTTGTTTTAAAGTGGTCTTGAAGAGTTTCCTCTTCACACCTAATTCAAGGCCCTAAAACCCTAAACTAGTCGGTGAACACTACAAACAGAAATTCTAATATATTTTAGATTAAGCATTAATCTTAAGGCTTGATTTACGCAAAGGGTGTGGTAGTGAAACTAATGGTGTTATGAAGAGACGAAAAAAGGAAGAGAACTTTAAAACATTTGAAAGAAAAAAATACTTCTAAATTAAAACAAAACTTGTAAAAACTCTTTGTAAATTCAACTTTTCTAATTGATATTTCAAGATCTTGTAAATGAATAAATCCTAAAACTTGCTTTTGTTGGATTAAACAAACTACTTGTATTTTAGGAAATCAAAAAGAACTTTGAAAAGAAGGCTCTTTTTCTTTTTCAAATAACAACCTTGACTACTTTACCAAACTAAAATGCAAGAAAATGAATTCTTTTTTATTTTTCAAACTGCTTTAATAAGAAAAACTGAAGTAAAAACATTTTTTCATTTTTCAAAACAAGAAACAGGAATAAAGAGAAAATTGAAAACAAGACTGACAAAGACCCTAAACCAACTGTGGATTGCATGGATTCAGCCAAGAAACTAAAAGGAGGATCTAAAACTTGACAGCTCACTCTAAACCTTTTAGGGAAAACAAAAAAAATAAGGAACAAGTTAACCGAAAGTCTAACCCAGACTATGGCCAAAGATAGAGACTCTGACTGGTTCAATAAATCCATGAGAAGTCTAAACTTCAATCAATAAAGAGACTAACTCTCTCTTTGTTAAAAAACACTTCCAAGACACATAGAAGTGAGTTATATACTATGCAAAGTGCATATGTACATGGGCTAACCCAAAATAGGGCGCATACACCTCTGAGACTTTTCAAAAAATAAAAAGACAAGGAAGACTTACATGGAAAGTAAAGTTGGTATACACCTTGTAGGTGACCAGAGACCCTTAAAATAATCAGTAAACTTGAATGAAACTCAAAAATTAAAACAAGAATCCAATCAACAACCCAAAAACCTCCCTAAAAACCTAGAGAGATCCCCAGTATGGTCGCCAATTATGCTAGCGGGAAAATCCCCCTATAACTATACTAGGGTTTAGAAAATGACCTCTCAAATTAAATATGGTTTTTACACTACCCTAAACATACCAAAATAAATGAACAGAAAGTAGTAGAAGGGAAGATTGTTAATTGTACCTTTTATCCAATGTTCGGTGATGATCTCCTCAAGATTTGTAGCTCCAAAGGCTACAAGTCTCCTCCCAAAGTTGACCTGCATCCAAGACTAGGAAAATAGGGATACAAGAATGTTATTTATATTCATAAATTAGGGTTAGATGTCAAATATCATATGTAAATCAGAGAGAATACATAAAACATCATGATTTGGGACAGGGAAAAGAGATTCTTTTATTCATTAAACAAAGACTGAAACTTACAATCCTTTCCAGCCACCGTTTCACGAACCTGGTTCGTGCTTCTCTTTACAATGCTCCAAGTGCACCTTCAATAAGCCTCTTCTCACAGTATACTAATCACCTTGAGGAAATGGAATGGATTGAATGGAAGAAAATGGGTTGAAGAGGGAATGCTGAGGTAGTAACTCACAAAATCTTGAAAATGCTTGGGAAGGAAGGGAAATGGAAAATGGGTAGAGTTTCACTCTTCTAGTGCTTGGTTGTGAAATGAGACCCAATCACCTCCCTTTACATGAAAAAAGGATGGTTATTTTTTGGGGGGGTGGGCTATAGCAGGTGAATTGGTTGGGAAACCTCCAACAACCTGTAAATTCCACTGAATTCCTTACAACTTTTAAATTTTTGCAACTTTTGGAGGTATACGTGGGATATTTAGTGTGCAGCAAGTGTATGTATGTAGAATTTCTAGCATGAAGCAAGTGTATGTATGTGGGAAGTAGTGGTGAAATGCGCATACATGCTCTAAAAATTGCATTTTTAAGTAGATCTCCTCAACAGTGATTTGGAAAATTATGTAAGTAAGAATGCCAATGCCATGTATGCATGAGTAGGGAATTTTAGGGCTATAAAAATATTGAATCCACATATATGTTTCCAACTCTTTGGTCTTCATCTCTATGATTTCCTCGGGTCCATGTAAATACTCTTCAAAATACGCATTATCCAGTTGTAGCTGAAATTCACCTTCCGTAGACAACTCTACATCTCCTGGTTTCCTATAGTCCCCATACTCAGAAAAATAATTATCTTCAAAATATAATAATTCATATTCTCCTCTTGATGTCTCAATTTTTTCTTTCATATCAAGTACTCTAGAATAATCTACATCTACAATTGTTATACATTCTTAATCAATCCTTGGATTGACTGACCGCTCCTCCAACGGTCTTAATTATTCATTATAATATGCCATCATTATATCTGAATGTTTATTTTCCCCTCCTTAATTGTCTTTGTGGTTGTCTTCATAACAGCCTGCATACATACACAAATGATCAGTTTTAGATCCATGAGACTCATGGGTCTCATATGGCATCTTCTAGTGTTCGTTTGAGCATCTCATCATACTTTCATCCTCATCATTTTCTTCCTCATTTACAAGTTGTGTATAGTCTTCAATTTGAATATCTTTATGAGATAACATCTCATATTCCTTCACATAAAAATTCTGATTTTGTTATATTGTTATGCTTTCATAAATCATATCTTCACCTTCAACAATATTTATGATAGTTATAGATGATTTTCCAACTTCTACCTTTGCACAACCTATAAACACACATAAATCATTAGTTTCAAAAATATAAGACCCCATATTCTCATTTGATGCCTCTGACACCAATTCCATCTCATGTTGCTATGAACTTTCCCGATAGTTCATCAGACTCTCAATAGGTATCACTTCATCATATCCATCATCCTCTCCAAGGAATACACCTTGATTTGTTTCACATAAGTAAACTTCCTCCTCTGTCAGTGACCTTTGTATGAACTTAGCTCCTCTGAGTTTCTCCTTCTTCATCCAAGCACTCAACTTATGCTTCAATATCCTCAATATTTTCTTTAGCTTCTCTAATACCATGATTTTGATTCCCCATATTAAATAATGTATTTTGTTTATTTCATGAAAGGACAAAGTGCCCAAACAATTAAAGAGGCCAGCATGACTAGGAAATGTAATGTTTTAATCATTATTAATAATAAAATATATATTTTTCTGCTAGAAGGACAAGGACAAGAGTTATAAGGGGCTATGATTCCATGAGAGAGGGGAATTAAGGGGATAAGTATTTTATTATATTTTATTTCCCGTAACTATTTTAATTGAGAGGTGTGGTTACATGAGCTTCTTGGGGAAGGCCATGTGGTTCTTGATTTCCAGGTAATTATATAAACCCATCTTGTGGGTTATTTGGTTTTTCTTCTCCATTCACACATTCACTCTTTCATTCATTGTTTCTCCTTCATTATTCCCCATTCATTTTTCTACTTGGATTGGGACATGGGGGGGTGAATTGTTGAGGAAGAATCCATTGTTTGTTGGTTGTAGTAATGACTCGTGTATTCCAGCAATGAATTGATTATGTCTGAGATGCATTTTCATGTGTTAAATTTTATTCATAGTTGCGAGTCCTGAGAGTCCCAACATGAATATTATTGACTAGATGAAATGGATCCCTGGAAGGAGGTGGATAGCTTGAGGGAATGCATGGCAGAGAAGGGAGTCCATTCTCTTGGGTAGTGCAGGCTAGAGAGAAGAGATTTGGTGACTTTCAATTGTTGTGTGTTGAGAAAACTATGAGAGGTTGGGTGCTGACTAGTTTGAGAAGATGAGTGACACCCTGGAACTTTCCTTGTGGATTCATAGCCCTGTCTTGGGGGTGACATTTCTATTAAGACTTGGAACAATAATGTTTATGGTTGGGTGGAACTTTCTTTCCCTACATCCAATTGGTGAATCATTTTGTTAAAGACAAGTTCTCTTTGTCATGTGTTTCTTTGCTTATATATTTATTTTCGTTGTGTATTAATTGATATCTTTGAGATGTGTATCTTCAATGTGTCTGCTTGTTGGTTATTAATGTGCATGGCATGTTTAAACATTATGTTATGTTGTAGCATAAATATTTATTATTTCATGTGTTTTTATGGTGTTCTTTCATGCTTTGTTATTAATTAAATGTTATCAGAATTCGAAATCAATTTAGAAGTGAGTTTTAATGGAGTAGTGTGTCCATCCTGTGGATGGTTGGATACGTTACATATTTCTAGCAAACAATTTCATTACATGCCACTTGAATTTCCTCTTCAAATTCCATCCTTATCTTTGGTTTTCCTATAAGTTATTCTGTAGAACATGTCTTATATAATTGAGTTGTTCTCTTAACTTAGCCAATTCTCTGTCATTCTCCTCTTGACTCATTCTTCTTTTTCAAATTTCTTTAGCATCCTCCTTCCTCTGGCTGTGGATTCTCTTTGAACCTGTATAATGACCACCAATAGTCATTTTCACCTCTACCTTTATTAACTTCTCATAGTCCATTGTGAGTTTCATCAATCCTCTATAGAAAATCTCGTCATCTACTACTTAATACCAACTCAAACTTCCTCCTAAACTTGACCTATTGGTATCACTAGTTCCCTCCACTAGAACCTTCTGAGCACTCCTTTCTCTTCTATGTCTCTGAACCTACTCACACTCTCTTGATAACTTCAATTGTACTCTACACTTCCAATCTTCAGCTGGAAGTATCTACAACATCCTATGTTGCAAGGTTCTGCCACAAGTTTATCCTTATCCTCTAAGAGCTACACATGCTCTCTATCACAACTCCTCTGGTTGTAATGTTTCTACCAATTCCTTCTCCTTCTGATTCTACCTGCAAATACAATTATATCTTCATCAGATTCAATCATAAATCATTAAACCAATACCTACAATATATGTCCTAAGATCTTTTCTTTTTAGCATCTTTTTTCAATTCTACTTCTTAAATGGAATGTTCCCAATTCTCCACTAACGAATTATATATCCAATTCTCTTTTTTGCTTGTCTACACAAATATGAAATCTACAAATTCCTCTACAGAAATTTCCTCTTATTTTGAATTCCTTACATAATTTCAAAGAGAATTAACTTGTTTTGATACAAATAAACGATGACCTCCCGGCCTTAACCCACATACGCAAAATTTTAAAATTCATTCTAATTCATCTTGGAAGTTAGTTGTTCTTTAAACTTGACTCTTGGGCCCAAAATTTACCACTAAAAGAGTTATTCAACCTATGTTCTTGCACCAGTTCACTATGGTGTCAAAACCCTCAACGAAAAAACTCGGGGATACATTCCTACAAATAGATCAGAAGGCACTTATCTTTGGCACCTCTTAAATCGATGATCATGTTCCTCTTCACAACCCCAATGTTTATTTTCTCTTTGACGTTGAGCTCTTCCTTCTACACGCAACCAACTTCTAGAACCTTGTGTCAAACTCTAGTTCACTGAATCATTTACTCATCGACATCCACTCCTTTACCCCCATAAAACCTCATGCAATAACTAGGTGCTTATATCATCATCGACATTTTTCTATCTGGGAACATACACAACACTTTACTTCCCTGACTCGATGATATCTAGAGTCTCGACGTGAATATCCCTGATCCTCCATAGGACCACACTCTTTGACCAGGTGTTATATATGATCAACACTAACAGTATCGTCATCGAAACTTTCTTATCGATGAACAAAAATAGGACTAAAATTGTCCTGGCCCAACAAAATAGACCACACTCAAAAACTCCACTCCAACGATATGCTGCCATGTTTTTTCCACATGTCTCAATTACACTTGTGGATACAACTACCACCTGTACACTTACAGTCATTGATTTGAATCATCATCTACTTTTGTTGGCTTCCACGTATCTATCTCAGAGCCATCGATCTATATCATTCTAAATAGATCTTGGTCGTTCATCGGTGTTGTTCTATCATACTTCCTTCATCCTTTAGACTTCGATGATTATACTCTGAGAACCAATTAGATGCCACCACGTCTCACTTATGTAGAATCGAATAATATTAATCCAAATAGATTTGGACCATTGTTATCAGACTAATCGGTAGGTACGGACACTGACAGATCTCCCTAGATCCACCTGGATCTAGAACAAAACAGGACAAGACATGACTCTTTCCCTAAGTTATGACCATTGAATTAGCTAGTAAAGAAGAACAAGTGAAATACCTTTGTATCGCTTCCTAGGGTCTTTGTTTCTCCCGCTTCACTCCAGTGCTCTCATGAGGTCAAGACCAAGACACCACAAACCAACCAAAGTGAAGATAACAAAATATATTCAATCGTCAACTTATGTGTATGATCAAGGAATTACACAATAAAGTAAGAATGACTTTATGGGAAAAGGACATGCCAATGTATCATATTAATCGAAAGTAGAAGATACAACCTGATCGCCTTGATGTCGCAAGCTTCCCTTCGGTGACTCTTGGTTCCAACACACACACTTGCTCGATCCTTGCATGAAGAAGGTCCACCTCCTCTTGATAGACTTGCCAGAGTCTCCAAGCTCCTGTTCAAGCTAGGTCATTCACACAATTCCTTCACCAATTCTCCAATTAATCTTGCTTAACATTTTCCATGAGAATACCATCAATATATAGGAGAGGATGAGATGGTTACTTGGATGAGAATGATCCCACCAAATCAGGGAAACCAGTAAAATGATAACCATTCGAATGCCAACCCATTCTCTAGAAGATTCCCTTCTAGAACCATCGAGACCTCATCTTTTTCCAAGCTTGAGAACAAGTTCGCACCCTAGATATATAGCACAATGCGAGAATTTTTCACCCTATATGAAGGCAGCCTACGAGAATGGGTCGTTCTCGCACCCTAGGATATAAGCAACCTGCGAACTCTCTTCAAAAATATGTTTTTTGGGAAGAGATGAATGTCACTTTTCTCAAGAGAAAGTTCTTATTAGGAGCCTGAGTACACCATCAAGATGACCAAAATCATAGGTAACAGAATGCCCCCCAAAGTATGAGGCTGGAATCAGTGACAGCCAAAATACTTTGTAAACTGCGTGTGTGTGTCGGAAACCAGGAGCGCACCTAATCGGAAACCTGTGAACAACCAAGCATCTACAGAATATCATACTAGTTCAGAGGCAGGCATTCCCATACTCAGATCACGGATGGATGACATTATAAGCATAGGTCATGGCCACCAATCATACATTGTGGATCCATGCCATCAAAATATCGCATAGCCATCAGGAATACACTGTGGATCTATGCGAGAAAATTCAAATTGAGATGACATAGACACAAGACATACAAAGTGGATCTATGTGTCCCAAATTATACATATTCCATCACAACCTGGACGAAAAGATGAGATCCAGGGTCTTCAATCCCATCGCCCGAAAGTATGAATCTAACCATGTGATTACATGTGTTGAAGTCGAACATGGTAGAAACCACTTGACTATCAGTCATTGATGAAACCATTAACAAGTGTGAGGGAAATCACCATTAATGTCAATGACTCTCAAGGTACACTAGTACAATCCACTGAATGTGAATGAATGAGTTGAGGTCGAACATCCGATGGAATATTTCGATCAGGGGTCAATGATGTAAACCCACTGTCGAAAGTGAGGAAACCTGCCATTGAGGCATGCAAGTTGCAAGGTACCAAAGAATTTCTAAGTCTTGTTTCAGGATAATGAGTTGGAGTCGACGAAACAAAACTCGTCACAGGAGGGTTTTGATGTATCCCCCATCAATGACACAAAATGAGTAATAGATTTCGAAGGTGAAACAGAGCATGATGTAAGTTGGACTGGACACAGGGAAGGCCGACACAGAGAGAATGGACAACTGCAGATGACCAACTCAATAGAGGTTTCAGATGAAATTCTCTTGAACATATGAATGACACAACCAATGATTTGGAAGCATTGACTCAGAGATGATGCAGGGTATGACCTTGAAGCAAATCGAATGAGAGACAAATGGATTTCCCAAACCGGCTTCAAATAATGAATAGGGGGGTGTCATGTTCAAGAGAGACACTTACTGCCAATTAATATGAATACGAGAACACATCCCTTTCCCAAATTTTCCCACACCAATTTTGGCGAGTACCTCTTTATTTTTACGCAAGCTTGAGGAGGATAACATATGCTTGTTGATATAAGCTCATCCTTCGGATAAGTCCTTCTGAGTATGTTTAACTAAACCTAGGAAGGAATGGTTCAGTCCCATTACAAGTCTGTCAATGTTTGTTTAACGATTCCAAAGATAGAAAACTCGAAGGTTTTTCATGATTATAGAGTCTGGAAAAACACTTAAAAGAGAACTCTCTCAGTTCCTTTTTCGTAAAATAGTTTGATGAGACCGAAAAAGAGATAAATTATCACCCAACAGATGCTTTCTTCAAACACTTTAATGAGCGTAAAAATAGAAAGGTCGGTCGGCAATCTTTTCATGTTTAGAGAGTCTGAAAAGAGCTTAAAGAGAACTCCAGGGGGTTCCTTTTTTGTATACCCTTGTTGAGCCTGAAAAAGTGATAAAATTGTTCTCGATCATGTTCTCATGTATTTTCGAGCATGAGAATGGACAAATACCAAGCTCGAGGTTTTGTACAAAAACTGTAAAAAAAAAATGAAAACATGCGATGAAGAAGGAAAAATATCCGCATCCCTGTGCATGAATAGCCAGGTCGTTACGTCTGCAAAAGTTTCACTCATAAGGGTATTAGGCATTAGGTTTTAATAAATAAACAATTATAAAATCCAATAACAAATGGTAAAAGTAAATATAAAGGGATAAAAGTTCTTTTTACCATAGTCATTTTAATTTTAATAATATTTGAGTCCAAAACCCCTCTTTTGCCCTTGAATTTCGACACTCGATTGTGGGAGTTACGATCATTCATTCGACGAACTGTCTCCGGTAGTGAGGTAAGCTCCTTGTCCTCTATCTTTTCATGGTTTGATTTTTCATTTTCATTGGCAAAAATCGTAGTTTTGAGTTTGTTTTGGGGGTTAAAGTTGCGCTCATCCATTCTTGCAGGACAACCACATGAGGCCTACGAGTATGCCTCATTCTCGTAGGTGACCCCATAGGCACCTGTGAGAACCTCGCACTGTGCCTAAAGGGAACCTGCAAGAATGACAAAGTGGAAAATTGTTTAAAGTTTTGCTCAATCAAAAAGATACCAAGTGTTGAATAGAGTTATTAACTTTCTTCTTATGCTTCTTATGCAGGTATTTGGCTACCACCATGGTTCTGGAATGGCGTGAAAGAGAGCACGAAGAAGATGATTCCATTGTTGGGAATCATCCGACCACCATTTCCACTTTGCGAGACTATGGTCTCTTGAAATTCTTTCGTATCTCGAGTATGAGGGACCAAGTCAGGTTATTGGAGTACCTTGTGCATATGTGGGATCCCGACCAGCAAGTATTCCATGTAGGGGTCCACACATTGTCCTTGGATATTGAGCACATTTACTTCTTGATAGTACTGTCATGGCGTGGGTACCACACGAGCCTGACTGGTAGCAGAGGTGGTGGGTTTCCCATGAGTGACTAGTGTCATTTGCACTGTGTTCCAGAGGCAGAGAGGAGCAAAGGGAAAGTAGCCATTTGGGGAGTGCGAGATTTGACCCTTCGCACTATTTTTTTCACCATTGCTTGTATGGCTGGGAACGCTACTCCTCACATGGCTCTCTAGAGCTACTTTCAGTATGCCATAGAGTGTACTGAGCCTCAAGTTTTTAACTGGGCAGACACAGTGCTTTGTAGCATGAAGAGGCAGTTGACCAAATGCAGGTGAGGTGACCTAAAGTAATTCAGGTACGGATATTTTTTGGTGTCCTTATTTCTTGAGAGGGTTCCCTTGCTGAGGTTGCAGGTTGAGTGGGGTTTACCAGCTCCAACAGATCCAAGAATGCTGAGGTGGTGTCAGCTCATGGCCCAACACGTAGCTGGACCAATTACCAAATGTAATGATACCTTCTTCAACTGGTTGCGACCACAGATGTTGATGGTCGATGATTATGCCTATGCCGGGTTGGACTTCCGAGGAGATCCAGACTTGGTCCTTCCTGAGGGTGCTCAGTGGGGGGATCTTGGTAAGAAGTACACATTTTTCTTTTTAAATGTTTTTGTGAATTTTATCATATGCAAATGTTTTTTATGTTTTTCCAAGGTCTAAATACAAAATGATTTTTTATGACACAGACGTGGGGCCTTACCGACCTCCTGGTACTTCTCCTATTCAGTGATGAGGAGAGGTGGATCCAGTGCCACAATGGGACGTCGAAGATTATGAAGCGATGGAACAAAACCTAGAGGGTTTGACAGCAGACATTCCGGACATGCCCCTTGGAGAGGTTCCACAACGTTATCAGCGTCATACAGTAGGAATGTCAAACTCCATTAGTCGACTGCTTCGTAGGGTTGCCCGGGAAGTCGTGTGTTACTGTGAACGTCATCCATGACATCACTTTGTAGAAGCTATGAGCTTCAGATTTTGAAATTTTGGTCCTTGGATAGAACTTTTTGTAAAAACGTTTTTGATTGTTATATATACATACGGCTTCTACCGGTTTATCCTGTGTTGTGTGAAAATTGATGTGATTGATTTATAAATAACCCAAATGTTTGTCTAATACATAGTTAGCTAATGCATCAGTTAATGTATTTAGACGTCTATGAATATGTTGATATTCAATATAATCAAAATACCGTTACAAGAGGCGAATTCGCAAATACACCCGTAACAAAGTAGGACTTCGAATAGTATAGACATTACTTAACTATAGTACTACAAGCTATGAATCGAGTCACACAACCAAATGACGGATTCTGAGTGAGATAGCATCAATCAAAAATTCGATAACGATGCTATACTCTACAATATTGTTGGTCGCACGGTTGAGGAACACACCTCGTAAAGAGACAAGTTCGTTTGTAGGGGCGTAAATTGCCCATGCAGTGGAAGAAAGGTTATGGGTACTATGGCTAGCACCATCATCAAATCCAATGTAGGGTAGTGAAGATTCTGACATCTAGAAATCAAACACAATGTCACATAAGGGCAAAGACCAGAAAACGACAAAAGCAAGCTACAAAAACACACAAGAAGTATGATACAATAAAAATACAAGTACTCGTGCACAAGTGATCTTATGCATAGTACTTCTTTAAGTACAACCCATTTCTAGGTTCACTCAAAGGGATACCATCATAATCTACTAACTCATAAGCCCCTTTTTCCAAAACTCATCTAACGATATAAGGACCTCGCCACATGGCTTCGAATTTTCCAGCTCCTAGCATATCTCGATCTTGTTCATAAAGGAGAACAAGATCTCCTTTGGAGAAAATGTGAGGCTTGACATGTTTGTCGTATTGGGCCTTGAAATGTTTTTTCTGAGCTTCTATGACTAGGGTAGCATCACATCGAGTTTCGTCTAATCGCAAAAGATACAATAGATGTTCTTCCTCGGCAAAAGTGTTTGGTAGGAGTTCAACAGCTAGTTTTAAAGAGGGTATCTTGCATTCTATTGGGAGAATGGCTTCCAAACCATAGACTAACCGAAAAGGTGTAAACCCAGTAGCAGACTTGACGGATGTCCGGTAAGCCCACAATGTCGAAAACAACATTGTGTGCCAACTTGTTTTGTGAATCCCTATCATTCGATGGAGTATAGTTATGAGAACTTTGTTAATTTCTTTGACTTGGTCGTTGGCTTGTGGGTAATAGGGTGTTGAGTTTTCATGGCGAAGACCCAACTTTTCAGTGAGTTCGGACATCATGAAGTTTCTGAAGTGCCTACCGTGATCAGTGAAGATAGCCTGGGGAACACCAAATTGAGTTATGATGTGATTAAAAATGAATAATGTTGCGGTCTTTCCAGTGTTGTCGAATTTCGACATCACCTCGGCCCATTTCGTAAAGTAATCTACGGCTACAATAATGTATCCATGCCCCCCGACCGAGTGGGGGTGACATGTCATGAAATCGATGCCCCATTTCGCAAAGGGACCAATGGAGACCATAGGGTGAAGAGGAGTAGGATGAGACTGTATCTTATGATTATAGGTCTGGCAAGCATGGCATTTTTGGATGGATATTATGCAGTCGTTAAATATAGAAGGCCAAAAATACCCTGCTCGTAAGATCTTCTGGGCAGTAGCATACCCGGACATATGACCACCACAGGCTCTAGAATGGCAGTCATTTAAGGCTTTCTCGGCTTCGTCGAACGTGAGGCAGCATCGAAAAACTAAGTCAATCCCACGACGATAGAGAGTATCCCCGAGGATAATATATTGACAGGCTTGGTAGCGTATTCGACGTCGGTCAGTACTAGACAAATTTGGCCAGAAAGTCTAGGTTTGGAGATATATGATGATATCACCATACCAAATATCATCAGAACTAATGAGGAAAAGGGATTCATCGGGTAATGAATCGGCTGCTACATTTTCCATTTCAGAATAGGGAAAGTCGCATATCAACTCAGCAAACACTAAGGACTTCTTGGACTTGGCTCATTCAAATTCCAAGTCAAACTCCTGGAGTATCATGATCCATTTGGAGTATTTTCCCCCTAGCAATTGACGGGTGAGAATGTGTTGCATAAGGTTGTAGTTAGAAATCATTGTAGTCTTGCGAGAGAGGATATAGTGCTAGAAGCGTTGAACTACTTGGATGGCTTCCAAGGCCAGTTTTTTGACATGTAAATACTTGGTTTCGGTAGGTGTTAGACTTCGAATCAAGTAATAGATAACATGTTCGTCATTAGAATCATCCTCTTGGATGAGAACCATACCAATGGTGTAATCCGAGGCTCCAAGTTAGAGGAAATAATCACAACTGTAATCAGGGGGGAAGAGAAGCAAAGCACGTGTCAGGGATAGTTTCAAATCTTCGCAGGCTTTGTTTGCGATGGTATCCCATATGAACTGAGACCCCTTTTTAAGGAGCCACGTAAATCCACGAGTTATCTCGGCGTAGTTCGAGATGAAACGACGAAGAAAGTTTGCTTTCCCTTGCAAACTTTGTAACTGGTGAAGTGTAGAAGGAGGACGGACATTAAGGATCGCCTTGACCTTTAAAGGATCTACCCTGATCTCTTGACGTGAAACAATAAAGCCTAGAAGTCGACTAGATTCCATGCAGAAAACACACTTGTGAGGATTCAAGCGTATGCAGTAAAACCGACAGCGGACGAAAATGGCTCAGAGGTGGATTGGATGATCGACTCGGCACATAGAATGAGCGGGTAAATCAGCCATATATGGTTGCACGATGTGCTTGATATCATGGAAGGCATAAGACATAGCGTGTTGAAAAGTTTTGCCAGTGTTATTGAGACCGAAAGGGAGTTTTTGATAGGCAAAAGTGCCCCAAGGACAAATAAAAGCAGTCTTATGTTGATCCTCAGGAACAATGTTGATTTGATTATATCCGGAGAAACCATCCATCAAAGAGAAAATTTCACTTTCGACACAATCGTCGACAATCTGATTGACGAAGGGGGTAGGAAAGTTTTCTTTGGGACAAGATTTGTTGATATCCCTATAATAAACGCATACACGGATTGTGCCTTGTTTCTTGTCGATCGGGACAAGATTGGAAACCCAGTCAGTGAAGGCCACCGGGTAAATAAAGTCGGCTTTGAGAAGTTTCTTGACTTCGAGCTTGATAGCAGCCGCTTTACGTGGGTGAACTGGATGAAGGTATTGCCGGATGGGTTTAGCGTCGGGGTATGTCTTGATCTCATGTATCACAATATCGGGGTCAATACCTAGCATTTATTTGTAGCTCCAGGCAAAGACGTCATGAAACTCTTTGAAAATGGACATGTAGGTGACGATTTCATCAGGGGAACATGAAGCTCCGATATGCACATTTTCGACAATTCCAGGTTTGATGGATATGTCGAGGGGAATAGTGGGTGAGATATTACTTAAGTTTCCTTCAAAAAACACATCGTGTGTGGACTCAGGAATGGTTGAGATGACGACAATGGTCGACGGGGTCGAGATCCGTTGGTAGTTCTCGATGGTATGTTTCTCCAGGAAGAGGATGGAACGATGATTTCCATTGTCCCAAGGGGTGTCTTCCATGACATACATGATCATCTCGTCTGTGGGAAAAATGACACAGAAAGGATCTGGAGATAACTCACCAAGAGAGGGGGTAGAAGGGGTTGTCGATTGAATGGCCTGATAGGAAGATTCGACCGGACTTAATGGCATTTCTTCGTCGTAACAAAGATGATCTTCAGGGTCAAGTACCATCCATGGGTCGTGAGACGCAGGAGTTCCATGAATCGAGGTAGAGATCATGTTGATTGAAGCAATGGATGAGCGTGGAACATCGGGCGGTGGAATGGGGAAATTACCCATTAATGAAGAGTCTTTGAGAAGGCCTACACCGATGTTCTCATAACCCAGTGGGGTTTTAGCGATGAACGGTACGTTGCCAGTATGGGTATACGAGTTAAAGAAGGCTAAATGGTTGACGGTGACTACCTTCCCTTGATGTGGGAAACATACCACATGAAAAATAGTCGACACAAATACGCACATGGAATCGATCCAGCTGCGGCCAAGCAAAATATTGTAATCAAGAGGAGCGTCAAAGACTTCTACTTCGACGTGGACCATTTTTCCTTCTAGCATGATTGGAAATGAAGGAAGGAAACCGTAGGGCTTAAAACCAGAACCATTGAAGGCTTTGAGAGTGTTCTGGGATTCAGTCAAAGAGGGAGAGCCAATGGCTTTCCAGCAAGTAAGAGACATGACACATGTCGAGGCACCCTCATCGATAATGGTTCGACAAATGTTTTTGTCAGAGACAATCACTTGGATTTGGAACACGAGTTGAGGGGGTAACCTTGGAATGTGATCTTCCAAGTCAAAAATTATTAAATTTGTGTCCGTCGGGCCAATTCCACCGATATCTTTCAACAGTGCCTTTCATTGTGTGGGACAACTTTGAAGGACTTCAAGGGCTTACATTGCAGAAGGTGCTTGGGCCAGATCTTCAACAATGTTGTAGTTCTCGGTAGCACGAGCATGAGGATTGAAAGTCGATTTCCGAACGACGCTCTTTGGGGGGCGTCGAAGAATTGTGTCAAGGCTCGGTCGTTTGAGATGAAGAGGACCATTGGTAGGTGGAGTCGCGAGAGAGGGTTGTACCAATGAAGGATGTGGGTCATCAACCTTCTCTTTAGAGGGAGAATAATCTTTGGCTCAAGTGGTGAGTGCAATGTCGTTCTTCTTTGAATCACCAGTACACATCAATACATAGGATGTAGTAGAAGGGGAGGGTTGTTCATGAATGACCAATTGGGCCTGTTGTTGATATGGGAAGGGTTGGGACAAAAAGGCTGGAACAGGTGGTTTTGGGGCTCCTTGAAGGAACTTAGTGACCTCGGCGCATCATGGACAATCCTTTGTGTAGTGATCATCACCACATATAAGACAAGGGTATCGAGGTTTGTGCTTATCCCTATCGTCAACAGGTGGAGTTTTGGTTTTCTCTTCTTGAGAAGTATTTTTTTCCTCCTTATTCTTACCCCTTCCCTTTCTGGATTTGTTTTTACCGTCTGGGGTAGATTGAACCACATTTACCTCAGAAGTCTTGCCGGCGGGAGGGGCAGGAGACGGATCATTTTGAACATTAGAAGAAGCAGGTTTGGGGTTGGTGTTTGAGGCGGAATGTGGTTGGGCATGGAAAGTGCCAATCACACCGTCGGCTGCATGAGAAGCAGCTGGAGTAGTTGAAGTGGCGGAAGTGGAAGGATGAGGTGCGTCAGGTAGTAAGTCATAAAGGGTACCCGTTTTTGAGTAAACGAGGTCAAGGTATTGAGCACGAATTATGGCCTGCTCTTCCATGACCACGCCACCCATGGCAATGTCACAACCGATGTCGTTCACAAATGATTTTGTGAACCACTCTGCCAGCAACTGATCGGGAAGTTTGAGTTTGATGAGACGTCGTCTCTGTCGCCACTCATGAATGTGATCGGATATATGAGTGGCTTTGTTTTGTTTGAAAGAACTCAAAATATCAGTCCCCGTTTCATAACGGATCGGTAACTGGTAGTGGGTGAGGAAGGCCATAGCTAGGGTGTTGAAGTCGGCGAAGAAGCTTCATGGTAATTCTATATACCACTTCGCAGCATAACCCGTGAGGGTCCGTTGAAAAAGACGTAAATGAATAGAGTCATCCATCAACGAGTTGGATGAGCACCAGAGGTGAAAATTCATGATGTGATTGTTTGGGTCCTCTCCTGCTTTACCATCAAATTTAGGGATGTCCGATGGTAGCTTGGCTAGTATAGCAGGCCATTGGGAAGAGTGATGAATTGGATCATTTAAAATCCTTGACAAGTCTGGGAGATCCAAAGTGGCCAAGAAGGGTAATTGTCGATTCACATGCGGGTAATGGTGGCTTTGGGGAGGAAGCCCCATCGAAAAACTGGTAGGACCATAAGTAGTCTACATATAATGTGAATACCCAAGAAGATTCGGTGGTGGGTGTAGAGGAAAGTAGCTCATGGGATTTTATCCTTGAATAGGGACGTGAGTTTGAGCATTCGAGCCCCAAATAGGATTGGACGTAGCTGGATATGGTTGGCCTATACTAGGGGGTATAACGGATGTAGTTGGAAGTTGTTTCCCCCTAGTCAATTGAGGAGTATGTTGTATCAGATGATTCCAATACTAGGCCAAGGACTTAGGTATGTTTTGTCCATAAGGTGGGGTCGGTGGGGGTTGTCCTCCAATCGGGGGTTGTGTTCCAATTGGGGGCAGTGTGCCAATTGGGGGTTCTGTTCCAATTGGGATTTGCGTTCCAATAGAAATTTTCCCGCCAAGGGGGGGTTGAGTCAAACCTACTTGGTGAAATTGTCCACCAACAGGAATCTGGTAATTTGGTGTGAATGATGGAATAGTGCAACTAGGATTAATGTTTCCAGTAGAGGACGAGAAAGGTCCTCCAAAAGGGGGTTGAGGAAGTGTCAGAATGAAACCAGGAAGAGAGTGCCCAGAAGAAGGGGGACCACTAGGAGTGTCGAATGGGGTTTGCGTAGGAGTGGGAATAGAAGAATTCAATGCACGATACCCGGGTGGTAGTGTCGAGGTGACACTGGGTGAGAGCGGTGTGCCGATGGGGGCTTGACTAACCGCGGTAATCCCGATGTGAATACTCATAGTATCTATGTAACAGACCATTTCTATAGGTATGGTCAAGATGTGGTCAGATCGCGGGGCATCCGTACTAGGAAAATAATAGGCAGTAGTAAACGGTACTGTGTTTGGGTTAGAGGTTTCGGGGAGCACAGGTGAGGTGGTGATTTCAACGCCTGATCCTGCACCAAAAAGGTCCCGTCTAAAAATTCCCGTAGACCAAAAAGGATATTGGCCCTCTATTCCTGGAAAGGGTCCAATCGGTGATCCAAAAGACACAACAACTAAGTCTCTGAAAGAATTAACTCGCATAATCTGTCTCTCAGAATCAGGGTGAAGTCGAAAGTCCTCTCAAGTATTGGTAATTCAGAAATTTTCTAGAGAGTCGGTTTGTTCCACTTGTGGAGTGGTAATGTCTTGGACTTCACTCTGTTGAGGAGAACCCTCAGGTGAGCTTGTAGGCAGGGGTTGAGAACCTTCTATATGCTTTGGAGATAAACCCTGCATTCTATGTGAACGACATGGAGGATCTATTGTGAACGAGTTACAAACTTACGAAGAAAATCTTATGGTCAACTTGGGTAAACAAACAGCACGCACTAGTAAACAAAATCTAGGAAACAATACCAAGCAAACAAGACCTTCTAATTCTGAAGTGACTAGTTGGTGATGAAATCCAACGTCGCAACAACGAGACAAGAAGGGGTTGGGCTAGGGTAGAAAAGTTACACTGACGATCTGCTTAACGGAATTACACCCTGGTGCAAGCTCCCACACATAATCATGGGTATACCCTCCAAGGAGCCTGAGTGAGTTTGGCCAATGTCGATTCCAGGTACCGTGAAGACTTGCCCCTCCACAGTCATCTTGTGTAAGACCCTAAGAAGATAGGCCACTAAGGTTACCACGGACAATGATAAATCCTAGGGGGACAGTTGATAGTCCGATCCACACGCAAGGGCAGGGTATCTAGCCTGAAATCAACTCAAGAAGCTTCCACTCATCATTGTGGGTATACCTCCAAGCGACCCCCGTAATACATGCAATCTCTGCACCGATATCAACAAAGCAGGGTGAGTAACTCTGTCAATATCAATGCGACCTCGGGTTTGACCCTTGTGTGAGAAGGGATTCTCAGGACAAAATGTTGTAAATGGAATTTGACACTCCTTAACACAAGATGCTATTGTTTGTTTTGTGCTTTGGAGAGTGTATCTCTCTACCTATTCCAAAGCACTAGCCTAGCTCAATGTTGGTGTAATAGAGCCCTATAAAAGAGTTACTAGTTAAATTTTAAAATTTGTGTAATGTTATTAATGGTCGTTGTTCCTCAAAGGAAACGGAGATGAAACTGATGTTGTGTGAGACTTTGATCCAACAATGCATAGATAGGAATGAAGTATATCATTTTTTGTTCGATGAATCCTATGTACAGGAGGGAAAGAGAAATGTTCCGGAACAACCTTGAACTATGATACACAATTTTCTTTGAAATTCAATCTCAACAAATCATGCAATAATGACAATTCTCTATTGGTTCTTTTTCAATAATTCCAACAATTGATTTTCAATATTTTCAAAGACGAAAATGCTTTTGAAAGAAAAAAAAAATTTACTTTTCAAAAAGGATCTACATCATGATGGTGAAAGTGAGGAAAACCAAATACTAATGAACAAGCAATAAACAAAAACCCAAACCAATCTTTCAATGGAAACAAAAATGACAAGTAGACAAAACTAGTCTTTTCAATTGCATGAGAAAAGTAATCTTCCAAATAATTGGCAAATGAGAAAGACAAAGAATCCCAACTTTCAAACCGATCACCAGTTCTTAGCCAAACAAACACTCAGATTCCAAAATCAGAGAGTATATCTTTGCCAAGAAAAGTCAAGAGATGAGAGTCGAGAAAAATATGGACAGGAAGAGCCTTTGATTCTCGAAGACTGAATGTGCACAAAATCCGAAGATAAGAAAACATCAACCAATGGTCCAAGAAGTTCTTTTCAGACACCTATACTGATCTGGGCAGCTGAACATGCAAAAATATTTAAATCCAAAAATTTTAAAAGAGGGTTCATAGGCTGTCAGTATTGCACAATGCAAGAATGGGTAAAGATAAGGCAAGAGTAAATAGCCAAGGAAAAACACCAAAAACCACAAAGAAATTGGGTTGCTTCCCCAGTGGAGTCACCAATTTTGTTATCGGACTAATCGGTAGGTGCGGACACTAACAGATCTCCCTAGATCCACTTGGATCTAGAACAAAATAGGACATGACATGACTCTTTCCCTAAGTTATGACCATTGAATTAGCTAGTAAATAAGAACAAGTGACATACCTTTGTATCGCTTCCTAGGGTCTTTGTTTCTCCCGGTTCACTCCAGTGCTCTCATGAAGTCAAGACCAAGAAACCACAAACCAACCAAAGTGAAGATAGAAAAATATATTCAATCGTCAACTTATGTGTATGATCAAGGAATTACACAATAAAGTAAGAATGACTTTATGGGAAAGGGACATGTCGTTGTATCATATTAATCGAAAGTAGAAGATAC
>ML781840.1:714368-777242 GCA_009831015.1 Picea engelmannii
CTACGCATTTCTTCACCTTTATCAAGAGTCCAAGTAGGATTTTCTGGAGGCTTATTTGGTGTAGAAGTTCCCTTTTTGGGTGGCATGTTGGCCAAGTATCACTTTTGAACCTTGATTTTGAGGTGGTTCTGCTAGACAATATTGCATCTATTGTATCTCCAAATTTTTGGCCCTTCTGGGTATGAAAATTTCTCTTATGTATTTCTCTGATATTTTTTGTCTACAATGCCATAGGTCTGATCAAAATTGGATGTCCCAAGTGGAATTTACGGTAACTTCCCCACAACTTGCCGATTTTTGGTCTTTCCAGGAGATCTCACTTGTATAGTGTGCCCCACACAAAATAATTGATATAAAATTATGAAACTCGCACCCAAAATAATAAAGACTGTCCACGATCCAATGCAACTAGTCCCATGCAATTTGGATACTCTAGGAAGAAGTTATGATTGTTTTACTTGGAACACCTTCTTGAGACTAGTCAATATGGCTAGTAAGATACCCTATCTTACACAGGGTGTATCTACAAATTTATGATGACCCAGAATCTCAAATTTTTACCAAAGATACACTACTAATTTATGTAAATGACCTCCAGATTTCAGGGTCTGAAACATTACAGAAAAAGTTTTATAGCGAAAATTCCACAATGACTCATTTCAGGATGATTCCAGAACCCTATCTTGTACAGGCTGTATCTCCGAAATTATAAGACCACGGGAGATTAATTTTGAACCCAACGTACCTTGATCTGTCTTCTAAATATCCTCCAAGCCGTTCCTTCTGAAATGTTGTAGAAAAAAATTTATAGCGAAAATGCCACGGTGTCTCAGATGTAGCAGCAAAACCCCAAGACCTGGAGCTCTGATACCATATGTTAAGAACCAAACATCAATATAGCATAGAAAAACCTCGGGAAAAGTACTCAACACCTTGAAAAAGAGATAATTTCAGATAATAAGCCTCTTCGAGGGGGCAACCTCCTTTTACCCCACTTAAATGTTCAAGTACAAGATGATTCAAAATGAAAATGTCTCCTTGGTATATATAGGAGACTAGGAGGTTTAATGTCCTAAAGCCGACATAAATAAAATAACATCACTAATCTAAATTACAACTAATGGCCTAAAGCCGACATAAATAAAATAACATTACTAATCTAATATGCCCCAATTAAGTGGTAATGAGCCAATATTAGGGCTTAACATAAATCAAGACAGATTTGATTACAATTCTTTGCAATCCAACAATCCAACTAATTAAATATTCTAGAATTCCAATAAAAATAGGAATTTACAATTAATTCAAGCATAGGGGACTCACTCCCATAGAAAATTAAAATTCCCCCAAGGTCTAATCAACAAGGTTAGGTTAGGAGGAAAAATAATCTTGCATCAAATTGACTTCCCACTTAATGAAGGGATTGACATCAATGATAGAGTGCAATGGAGTAAGGTGGACATACTTTTTGTTGGTAAATAGTTGACAATGATGATGCCTCTTAATAGTTTAGGTGCAATCTATTAGTACATGATTCAGTCCTGTCATCAATATGGAGATCTTTGAGGCCACAAGATCAAATTTGGATGAGTTAAGGACAAAGGGGAGGACTCTCAGGTATTTTGAACAGAAAGGGTTGTTTCAATTTCATGTAGAATGAATAAGAGGGATAAATGTTAGTACATGGTGCTTAAAATATATTCTATGTGCTTATCAAGATACAAAGAAGAGATTATCACGGCCAAAAATATTTGAATTCATTGGTGGGGGAATTTTTCCACGAGACCTTGGGCCAAGACAAAGCTCTAGCAGATCTATGGGGCTCGATCATCGGACAATTGCAAATGAGGAAAATCAATGACTTATGTCCAATGTCACGTCGGGAACACACAAGAATGTTAACAATCTTGAGTGTTTTGATAGTTGTTTCAAATGGACACACGATGATCAATGAATGATGTTTCCTGAAAAGGAAAAGGAGGAGGAAACCACCATAGGTAGGGTGCGACAACAATTTTGTGGTTTGGAAAAACCACTCATCTCCTCCAATGAAAAGTACACAACTGGACATTGATCTAGCACCACATTGAGCTGACATATCATCATATTTTATCACTCAACTGTAGACACCTGGAAAAGCTAAAGACAAAGTGGCATGCAAACAAGGCACTCACCAAGACAAATCTACATCTTCCACCTGGACGAAGGGGACCCACCAAAGATACAGAACAACACCTCGAGCTCAGTGACATGTAACCCACTCTCGCACCACATATGTGCCACCATCAACCAATACGAGGTTCCCACATGTTCATGGGACCATGATGATGTCACTAATGATGTCACTCAAAATTTCACACCCTTCCAAAATTTTCAAAATATTTATCCAAGTGGAAAAGGACACATGGCCCCCCAAATCACATAAAAGGTGGGTTTTAGCAGGTTGTGAATTATGTTTTGAAGCCTTCGTGTTGGATCAACTTATGGATTAGGAAGACACACAACAAGACAGGTGGCCTCACATATGTACATCATTTCCAATCATCATAATGTTAGGTACATCCGACAAAGGATGGAAATCATTGGCCACATGCATACACAAGCAAGCCTCAGATATCAAAGTACCGCAATCATGTTTATAAATAATTTCCCCCCACTAATGGCCTCCCTATATACATGCCAAGGCCTTATAAGATAAATCCCTAGGAGAAGGAAAAAGAACAATATGCGAGCAGTTCATCCTCTAAAAGTGAATTTATTTTATGTCAAGTGTCATAGAAGATATCCCAACTGCATGGTTTCTCCCCTTAGGAGAGATCAATCAGATATCATGGATACTAATTTGTGAGGATATTCTTTTGTTATCTCAAAGGAGAGAAATATCCCTCTCTACTCATAGTAACTCAAATGCAAAAGAAATAGGGCATCTTGTAGTTCATCCTAAGGTGCGGCTGCAATGCCTGACTAGCACCCGACCAAGACAAAAGGAAGAGTAATTAGAGGGATGGTCAATGGTTCCCTCCATATTCATGTGACTATGGTTGAGAGGAAACTACTAAGCGTCCTTCCATCTAATATATGACCTCAACTATTCAAAGGTAGAATGTGTATAGTGCAGTAGTCTCACTCAATTGAGCCACTTAGAAGAATCTAGACAAAATATATTCAATTGAGTAAAAGTGTCTCTCCTCCAAAACACCTTGGGAGGTTTCACTCTAGTAAAAACACTTTTACTTATTATAAATAATTCATAAAAACCATAGGTGGTATCAAGAAATGAAAATTTGTATCAAAATCAAGAAGTAGTATTAGGTCAAATAATTCATTTTCTCATAATTAAGGCATCTATAAAAAGGGAATAAGGCGCTCATTTTTAAGGTTGGAAATTTTGGGAAGTAAAGAGGTTCTTATACTCAAATTTGCTTGATAAAAAGGACCTCAAGCATAGACAAATGTTGATGGAAGCATACCTCAAGAGATTCATTCCCTGTGTTATGTTTCAGTCTTTAAATCCACCTTCTTCTTCTTCCATTTTATATGTCTTCTTATAAATCCATATCTTCCACTTTGGCTACTTGTATTAGATCTGATAAATAAAATCTTAAGAAGAAGATTAAGGACCATAATCAACATGACTATATGATGTGTTTTCATGACATAGAAGTGATTTCATCTTGAGATGACTAGTTCTTGTCATTTCTTTATTCATTTGAATGATGTGTGGAGGGTACCTCCATATATTTAAATGTGTGAAGATTCATAACTATTTGAAGCATGTTATTTCATAGATATTTATACATTTGTTATAACTTTTGAATTCTTGATTTCTCAACATGTTTTTCTTCCTTCAATAAACTACAAGATTCATTATTAGTAGTTCCTTGTATGTTTAATTATCATTCTTCAAATTCACCCACTCACTCCCCTGAAATTTTAAATGTTTGAAACACTCGTGGACACATGCCTCTCGAGGTTGAGATTTTAAATCATTTGAGTTAATATTGTTTGGGGGTTGAGAGATTCAAATAGAAAGATATTCAAGAAAATTTCCACATCAATTTTTGACTACAAATATGGCTTTAAAGCTCATTTTGAGTTTTAGCTCCTAGGGTGCCATGACATCGTTCCAATAACATCCTGGAACACCTTGAGGAAAAACAAAATATTTAAAAATATATGGCTAGAATTATCATGTGTGTAATAATTTCTAAGTTATTTCCATCCTAGAAATATGAAAACCACATGCTCCAATGTGGAAATCATTCATCTTTGTCATGAACTAAACATTGTTTCAAAATCAAATATACCCCATAATAAAAAAGAGTGACATCAATGAGAATGTAATTTTTAGCTTGATGGTGAAAATGGTGATGTTTATCATGAGACAAGTGAGAATAAAACAACTGAATTTGAAGATACATAAGTATATCTCCACACAAAGGATCAAAAGAGGCAATGAGGAACAAACATTTATCCAAAACAGATTCATTAACAATGGGATCCTCAATGTATCTGAGTATATCAGTTATTAATTTTCAAAGGACAAATACTTATTGGATTCGAAGGTTTCAAATTCCAAGTCAAACTCTTGCAGTATGGAAATCTATTTTGAATACTTACCCATGATAATCAATCAGGTCAATATATGTTGCATTGGTTTTGAATTTGTGATAATGTCTTTAGACAACATGTACTGCTACTAATACCAACTTCTCTACATGGGAATATCTCAACTCTAGTCCAATTATTTTTTCAAATAATGAATTAGATACTCCTATTGTGACTCATCTTCCTGAGCCAAAATTGTACCAATGGTTTATTCAAATGAAACAATATACAATAAGAATTCCTTACTAAAGTCTAGGGGGCTCAATAATGGGGAAAACACGAAGGCTTTCTTTACAACATTGAAATATTATTATGCTTGGTCATCCCATATAAATGGTACTTCTTTCTTCAAAAGGCACATGAACACTTTTAAATCTTAGTGTATTTCATAATAAACCATCATAAGGAATTAGCCTTCCCTTTCAAGTTTTGAAGCTAATGAATTATACGACGGGGATACAACTAAAGTATCACCTCAACCTTAAAAGGATCCACCATAATCCCATACTTGGGCATAATGAAACCAAACAATATCCTATACACAATAGAAAATATGCATTTATGAGGATTTAACCTAATGTTATAATACCTAAATCTTATGAACATTTCATGAAGGCCAATTGGATGCTCTTCCCATAATATATACCTAGTGTCTAAGTCATCCATATAGGCTTTGATAATGTTCTTAATATCATGGAAATCATAAGACATGGCCCACTGGAAATGTGCTCTAACATTTTTAAGACCAAAAGGAATCTTTCGATAAGTAAACATACCCCAAGGGCTAATAAAAGATGTTTTGTGTTGCTATTTTTTATGAATTTGAATTTGATTAGAACTAGAAAATATATCCATAAAGGAGAAAATATCATTGTTGGTGCATTCATCAATAATTTGGTCAATGAATGGCATAGGGTAATTATATTTGGGGTAAGATTTGTTTGAATCCTAAAATTCAGTACAAACTCTGATGGTTTCCTATTTTTTATCAACAAAAACTGGGTTGGACACCCATACAATCAAGGGAAATAGGTCTATAAAACCAACACGAAGTAGTTTCTCTACTTCAGCCTTGATAGCAAGTACATTTTTTGAATTAAATGATCATAGATTCTTTCAAACAAGCTTAGAATTGTCACAAGTCCAAATCTCATATTCAACTATTTGAGGACCAATTCCACACATTTATTTGCATGACCAAGTGAACACATCATGAAATTCCTTGAATATAGCAGTGTAAATTTGAATTTCAACCATGGAACAATCTACTCTGATCAAGATGTTTTTAATAATGTTGAGCCTTTAAAAAATATCAATTGGCATAGTTTTTGAAATATTCACCATGTTTCCTTCATCATACACATCTTATGCAAGGATATGACTTTGACACCAATAAAAATATATAGTTTTGATAAAACCTTTAACTCTAACCTCCATTTTATTTAGATCGAAAAGAAAGTATGATTTATGATGCATGTCTTCCCATGGTCATTATAAATGAGTCGTCACTTCCAAGATATCCTTGTCTGAAGGCAATCCTATGTTTAAAAAATCATTGTAGTTGGTGGTATTGAAGGCCCAAATGGGTAATGAAAACTTATTGTATTCCTATTGGTATAGGAAAACTTGACCAAATTCTACAGAGGCCATCTAAATAGCTTGAAAAGTGATCTAAATTATATACAAAGGAATTACTAACCATATATTTCCAACAATTGACTCTAAATATGAAGTAAGGATGATTATGAGGACACATAGACAATATAAGACAATTCATGAAGAGATGAATGTGAGGACACAATGTTCTCCCCTAAATATGGCATTTGGATAGGATCCAAAAAGTTTGTGGAAATATATGATATCACATTTACAAGTAAAGAGGTTGTGTAATAGGTTGGAAAGGAAAGGGAGAAACAAAAGAGGTGAATATCTAAACATTATTGCATTGATGTTTTCAAACATCACTTAGGAATCACCCAAAAATGGAGCATTCATCTTAGAGTTGGTACTAAGATCAAGAATATAATAATCCAAATGGTCAATAGTAATTATTTTTCATTGGTGGGGGAATCGAATCACCTAAAACATAGAAGAAAATACTATCATCATTTCATATGTCCAACTCCATCCCATTAAAAGGTTATATATAAAAGGAGCATCCACAACTTCTACTTCTATCAAGACAATTTTGGCCCTCAAATCAACTAGGAAAGTAAGGATAATTCCATTAGGTTTAAAAGAATAACCATCAAATTTGTTCAAAAATGTGGAAAAAGGAATGAGCTCAGGAAATCCCAAGGATTTTGAACATGAAAATGACATGACACAATTGGAATCCCCCTCATCCACAACAAATGTAAAAATATTTGTGTTGCACGAAGATACTTGAATATGAAATCCAACATGGCGAGTAAGTCTAGGCTTGGATTAGTCAAGGTCAAATGTTATCAAGAAATAATTGGAAGGATTTATCCTACCAATGTAATTCAATAATGCATTTCACTATGGTGGGAAGATTTAAAGGACTTCCAAGAAAGATAAGGCACGGGGTGCTTGAGATAGGTCTTCTATAATGCTATAATTTTGAGCAACTCGGGCATTAGGGTTAGGCGCAAACCTTCATAAAATTCCTTTGGTGGGATCAAACATTATATCAATAAATGGATTATGTATTTGAAGAGGGCCACAATGATATGATGTGGATGTTTCCTTATTAAAGCGTCCAAATTCAAGAGCATTGTAACTACATATTCAATTTTAGATATGCATGTCCTGCTAACACATATAAATGTTGGCACTTGATGTATTGCCATCTTGTGGAGGGGCTCCTTGATTTCCCCCTCATAGAGGTCCATGTTTGGTAGAAACTATTTGTTTCTATTGTGAAGAGAAAGGATTTGTGAGAACCATAAGTTGTTATTGGGCTCCCCGTTGGGCCATGTATCATTAAATGTCCTACATCTGAGGGCATTGTTGAGTAAGATAGTCTCCTTGGAAAATCTTGCAAGGAAAATTTGTCCTCTTTTTCTCCTTAGTTCCCCATGAAACATTGTCTTGGGTTGTTGCAATCCCACACCTAGTATAATAATTTTTATGTTTATTATTATTATTATTATTATTATTATTATTCTTTTTAAATCTTTGTTGTTGATTGTTCCTTGTATTTGTGGACTAAACCAAATGGATATTATAGGTGTTGGTAGGGGATGAGGAATTTTGGGAATAGTGCATGGTTGTAGGATACATGGAAATTTTTCCCAATTGTATCATCACATGTCTAACTGTAGTATTTCGAACAAAACCTATCACACCATCAACATGACGTCCTGGCACAGGATTAGAAGGATTGGTATCTGACCTGGAGCATTGGGAATAATATCGTACAACATCCTAGACTGGAAATAAATCAAGTCTAGTTGTTGGGAATTTAGGATAACCTACTTATCAATGAAGGCCTTTGACAAGGAAACATCTTTAGCAATGCTTGAAAAGAGGGATTTCATAAACCATTCTAACAACAATTAATCTAGGTTTTTGGCTCTGATCATTTGATGTCTCTTCCTCCATTCATGAATGTGATCTAAAATGTGAGTAAAGAACTTATATCATAGTGATGTAGGAGATCCATCATAGTGTCATAATGAATGGGAAATTTTGAATGCATGAGGAACTCGATGGTGAAAAATGAGAAATTATCATGGGAAGTGAAAGGCAACTAAATGTACCACTTATTTGTAATCCTTGTCAAGTTACATTGGAAAAGACATGATTGTACACTATTATCCATCAATGAGTTCAAAGAACATCAAATATGGAAGGTAATTACATGGTTTGAGGGGTATTCTCGTGACTTTACCTCAAACTTAGGAATGTATAAAGGTATCTTAGTTAGGATGATAGGTCATGCAGGATGATGGTTAATTAGGTCATTCATCAAATTAGATAATTCAAGAAAAATCAAAGTTCCCAAGAATGGGAACTGGGTAGACGCAATGGAATTAGGATTTCTAAATGAAAAGTATAGCATTCCACTGAATGACATACTACCAATCATATGAATACCCCCCAATTCATTTCCACCACCAACAACATGGCTTGTACCTATTTGATGGCCAAAGTTCAAATGCAAATTCCCCTTGAAATGAAAACTTGTGTTAGGTATTGTAGTACTATCTATAGGGATACCAAAAAGGGTGTAGTCCCACTTCTGTTTGAAATACAACTCTAGAAATGTTCCCACCTCCAAAGGAGAAGTTAGAACTAGGCACATGAGATCTCAATTTTAAAAGCAATGTTAGGAAAACCATAGGAAGGAATACTTGTGTTGATTGATGACATTCCAAAAAATGAAATGCCCCTACTTTGAGAACTATGAATAGAATAATTGGAATTGCTAGTTGATGTTATGATGGGGAAACTTATGACCTAACCAATACACTATATGTAGTGATTTTATCTCCCCTTGAACCCAATGAATGGATAACACCTGACATGTCTCCTAGAACACTATGTAAAAAAGAAAAGGATTCTTGGAGTAAACATTTGTCAACCATAATCAACAAGGGATCATAGGGACCAATCAAGGGAGGAATGAAATTAGATTAAGGGGTGTTTCCTGTGAATTCAATCTCTACAGTATGCAATTATTCTTGAACATAAGGAGGGTAAACCTCTTCCATTGGAGGAATGTGTGTGTTCAGGTCTCGTAAAATATCTTCCTCTAACAAAATGTAGTTAATCCCTAACTATTTATATTCTTCTCCAATGGGACTATTTAGAGAAGTGTGTGTCTCATCCTCTAATCCACTATGAGGATTGTTAGAAACATTTATCCTCTATCATAATAGAGGTAATTGTATGGTCTCGAGAGAATCACCCCTAATCCACCTGGATCGACATGGTGTTGGGCAAGATAGTTTGAATTTTTAATATTAGATCAAAAAATCGTAATAAACCTAAAAAATAAACCCTAAATCCAACTAGACATGATCACTAAAGAGAAATATCCTAAAAAATATAAAGGAAATAAACAAAAAAAATCAGTCCCCCAAAAATCTAACCAAGGTATTGTAGGTCCTACACTGAATTAGTGAAGAGTTAAAGAGAGGGCCTTCTAAGGATCATCCTAGGAAGATGAGGTTGTTGTGTATGTGTTATATTCTTTGTATGAATGTAGGTCCCCCTATTAGGGTTCTCAAGGGAAGAGCACTTGATAAAAACATTTGGGGGTTTATTCACTAATTGTTAGGGCAGTTTTTCAACTTTGGAGGTTTAGTAGTGCATGGTATTTCATCCCATGGTTTTCTAATTATGGTTACAAAATTAGGGTTGTAGTCTAATCCAGGTCAATGGATTAGGGATTTTGGATGCACCAAGATCCTATATATATTGTATTGTAAAAAATGAAGTTGGATGATGATGAATAATAATGAGAGGTGCAACTCTAAATAGGTTGTTGGTTTTCTCGGTTTAGGTTTATAGGGTAATTTTTTGTTTATATGTTTGATTGCAATTGTGATGTTTTCTTATTTTGAGAATCTATGTGTGCATTGCATTATTGTGAAAGGTTTAAAACTTACATTTGGTATCAGAGCAATTTTATTGGCTTCAGGGGGATACCTTTGTGGCTAAGGGTTTGGCTCGGGTCTATGATAAACCTTGTTATAATGGGAGCTATGTGGTATAAATTCTTGTGGTGTAAAGAAATGACAAGTGGTTCAGAAATAGAGATTGAAAAATTTAATGGGAAACGTTTTGAGTTGTGGACTCTCAAGATGGAAGATATTTCGATAGATAAATATCAATGGTTCATTGTGGATATAGGCACTACACCTACATGGATGTCAACATAATACTAGAAAAATTTGGATCGAAAGGCAAAGAGCACAATTTGGTTGTGTCTCTCAGATTCAATATTACTAAATGTGTCAAGGGAAACTACAACCAAGACATTATGGGATAAGTTAGGAGCTTTATAACAGTCTAAGTCCCTAGTAAACCAACTATTCCTATGGAAGAATATGTATATCCCAAGGATGAAATATGGAGACTCATTGATAGAGCATTTGAACACCTTCAATATTGTGGTAAGTCAGTTATTGTTTGTTGATATTAATATTTCTTATGAAGATAAATGCATTAATTTATTGTGCTCTTTACCAGACTCATGGGACATCCTGGTTGTGGCCATAAGTAGTAATGCAACTACTTTAATATTTTATGATGTGGTCTCATCCTTTTTTGGGGAGGAGATGAGAGGGGAAAAAATGGAAGGAAAAATCACAGATGCCTTATTTGTAAGAGGATGTTCTCAGGAAATAAATAAAACAATTCCTCAAGTGGGAGATCTAAATCTATAGGAAGACATAAATATACTGGAAAAATTGTAAAGGTATGTTGGAGATTTGGAAAATAAGAGAATTACAAGAAACATTGTATATCCAAAAATTTTGAGAGAGGGAAGGGATCTGACGATGCTCCTTCTACAAAAGAAAATACCTCCACAAAAGAAGGAGGGGGTATGTACTTGTATTCTTAAATCACGCATGCATATCATGAGGCATGGATGGTCAAATCAGGTGCATCCTTTCATATGAATCTTCACAAGGAGTGGTTTTGTGAGTACGAAAGGTATGATGAGGTTGATGTTTTTCTAGGAGATGAATCTATAGCCAAAATCGTATGACACAAAAAAATCACATTGAAACTTCTTACTTAACTAGACTTCTCTACCTTTGACTCGTTGCCTCAAATCTCCAACCTATCTTCTTAGAAGTGATACACAAAAGTGATTTTCCAACTGACTCCTCTATGTGTTTTAATGAGGATCTCACAATGACATGCAACTTCCATGCAACTCATGATAACATGCAACTCACATGCAACTTGTTAACTTATTTTTACAGTTACTTTGACATACAACTAACATGCATCTTGTTATCTTTTGTTTACAACTAATTTACTTCCTTTTCAAGGGTTGACATCAATGACAACCAATATTTCAACAATTCAATGACAATTAATCTTTCAACAAGTAAAATTTTGACAATTAATCTTTCAACAATTTTGATTGGAATATTGTAGAAGCTATTGGGAGTCACTACTAGTGACGGGTGCAATAGTTCCATTTTTTCTTGATATTGCAACTGAAGAAGGAAAAACTCCTACAGACTCTGGATAAAATACTATGTTATGGTATCAAAGATCAGTACATATCAGAGAGAAGGTCCTTTGAGTAGTACATGGTAAGGGTATGGTTGAAGGTATGTTAAATTTCTATCTCAATTTTTATTTATGTGAACATTGTTTATATGGGAAGTAGAATTGAGTAAGATTCCCCAATGGCAAGGGGAGTATTACAGTTGGTGCACAATGATGTGTTTGGACCTATGTCGGTTCCATCATTGGGTAATTTTTTGTACCATGTCTCATTCATAGATGAATTCTCGAGGAATACATGGATTTATTTCCTCATGAATAGTCTTTGACAAAATTAAATAGTTTAAGGCTATTGTGTAAAATCGGAAAGAGAAGAAAAATAAGGTGTTGAGGATAGATAATGGTGGAGAATTCTATAGGAATGAATTCAAGGAATTTTTTAAAAAGTGCATTATATCAAGGAAGAAGACTACTCCATACACATCTCATCAAAATGGAGTTTCAGAAAGGATGAACAAAACAGTGACAAAAAAGGCAACGAGCATGCTTAGTGGTGTCGAGTTAGGATAGGAATTTTGGGTAGAGGCAACAAATACTTCTTGTTACTTGGTAAATCGATCACCTTCATCAACGTTTGATTAAAAGACTCCACACGAGGTATGGGATTGAAATGGACCCTCTCTTACACATCTCATGTTTGGTTATGATGCTTATGTACACATTACAAATAAAAAGAAGATTAAATTGGATAAAAATGCTAAAGCGTGTATCTTTATTGTCTATAAGTATGTTATAAAATGTTATAATCTTTTTAACCATAAACTAAAAAGGTAGTGTATAGATTAGATGTGATATTTATAGAAATAAAATATGTTTTCAAATAGGAAGTCCTACCAAGGGAGGAAGAACTAGAGAAAATAGAGTTTGAATTGACGAATAATGAATCAGAGTCTACAAAAGAACAGGAATAAAAAGAATAATAGCCTCATACTCTAGTATTGAGGAGATCAGTTTGGGAAAGAATGCAACCGAAAAGGTATAATCCACTTGATTTCCATTCAAAATTTTCTTCATTTATTATTGATGATGATCCTAGAACTATTAGGGAGGCAGTGGATTTGGAGGATTGAAAACTATGGGGAAAAGGCCATGATTGAAGAAATGGAATCCTTAGACAATAATGAGGCTTGGGATCTAGTGGAGTTTCCAACTAGAAGAAATCCCATTGGAAGCATATGGGAGTTTAAGAAGAATTTGAGTGCAAAAGGAAAAGTGGAGAAATACAAAGCTCGGTTAGTAGAAAAAGGTTATTTCCAGGTAGAGGGAATTGAATTTGATGAAATTTTTTCTCTTGTTTCCAATTTAACCTCTATTATATTTCTTTTATATTTTGTTGTTTCTTTTTATTTTGAAGTGGAATAGATGGAAGTGAAGACAACATTCCTAAATGGGGATCTGGAAAAATAAATCTACGTGAATCATCCAAAAGGATTTGTAGTGAAGGGAAATAAAGAGTTGGTATGTAGGATGAATACATACTTGTGTGGGTTAAATAAATCACCAAGGATGTGGTATCCAAAATTTGATACTTATATATTAGGACTTGGATTCACATGGAGAAAATTCAATCATTGTGTGTATTTCAAATTAGTAGGTGATTGTCTTATCTATTTTTTCGTGTATGTGGATAATATGTTGCTAATAGTAAATGAAAAGGAAATTGAAATATCTAGGATGTGAAAACTTGGTTGTCCTCTAAATTTGACATGAAAGATCTTGGTGTTGAAAAATTTATTTTGGGCATGCAAATTAAAAGAGATTGGGAAAACAAGAAACTCTGGCTAAATCAGAGAAAATATATTGATTTAATATTGCAGATGTTTAATATGGAGAAATGTAGACCAATCAAGGTCCTTATTCCTTTAGGTGCAAAGTTATTTTCATATTAGTATCCCAAGACAAAAGAAGAGGAAGAGGACATGTCTCATGTTATGTATACTAGTGTAGTTGGCAGTTTGATGTATGCAATGGTTTGTACTAGACCGGGCATTACACGTGAAATGGGAGTTTAGAGTAGCTATATGTTAACACTAGGAAAGGAGCATTGCACAGTAGTAAAGAGTATTTTTCAGGTATTTGCATGGCACTAGTAGTTATGGATTGTGCTATGAAGGAAGACTAGGATTGGACAAAGTTTTGGACATACATTGAATTTTTTATGCATATTAGGGTGGATATCTAGATCATACAATATCTACAAGTGGGTATGTGTTTAACCTCCTTGGTGGAGAAATCAGTTGGATGAGAAAAATATAGTCTTTGGTGGCACTCTCAACTACAAAATATGAATACATGGTAACTGCTCATGCAAGAAAGGAAGCAATATGGTTACAGAGATTGTGTTCAAGTATTGGATTGGTACAATAAGTTGTAAGGATAGATTTTAATAGTCAGAGTGCAATCGTCCTTGTGAGGAACCCATCTTATCATTCTAAAACAAAGCATATCAATGTTCAATATCATTTTGTCAGAGACATGGTTGAAGACAAGAAGGTATCGTTGGTGAAGGTGGACACTTTGGATAATGTTGCAGATTCAATAACAAAATTTGTGAGCATTGAGAAGTTCTCTTGGGGTAGAGAATCAATGGGAATTTCTTCCCTGGATTGTTGATCATGAATTCATGTGCCCCTTATATGCAAATAAAACAACAAGTGGGATAATGTTGGGTATGTGTTATATTCTTTGCATAATGTTTGGTTCCCCTACTGGGGTTCTTGAGGGTAGATACCCCAGAGAAATGTTTTTTAGGGATTTATTCGCAAATTGTTTGGGAAGTTTTTCACCTTTGGTGGGGGAGATTTTTTTCCTTTGGTGGTTTAGTGGTGCATGGTATTTCAGCCCATGGTTTTCTAATTTTGGTTAAGGAATTAGGATTGTAGTCTAATCTGGGTCAATAGATTAACACTTTTGTATCCTGCAGAATCCTATATATATTGCATTGTAAACAATGAATTTCAATGGTGATGAATAAGAATTAGAGGTGCAGCTCTAAAAAGGTTATTGGTTTTCCTAGTTTGGGTTTCCATGGTAAATCTCTATGTATATTTGTGATTGTAGCTGTGTTCATTTCTAATTTTAAGAATTTGTGTGTGCATTGCATTATTGTGAAGGGTTTAAAACTTACAGAGGGACCAAGTCTAAGTAGTGAAGGTGTAAGAAACAATGATAGTAACCTTATGTGAATCAATGACACAAGGTGAAATATCCTTCATGAATTAGAGAGTGAAGGTTTTCAAAGTTAGTAATATTGTTGTCCATGTTTGTGGAATTAAACTGTATCGAAAGTTTTGAAACGTCCAACGTTTCAAGTGAACACTCCACCTATAATCAAGGACCAAAGGAGCTAAAGAGTGAGAAAAGAGTGCCAAGAGATTAGAATAAATAGTATAAGAGGATCAAGATAGTCATTTATTAAGGGAGAAAAGTCCAATGATAAAGTGAGAAAATATTTAGTTATTCAATTAGTCGTTAAGTCATTAAGATCAACGACTAATTTAATAACTAAATATTTTCTCACTTTATCATTGGAATTTAATCCTCCCTTCGTCAATGGCTATCTTAATCCTCTTATCATATTTATTCTAGTCTCTTAGCACTCTTTCTCACTCTTTAGCTTCTTTGGTCCCTGATGATGGGTGGAGTTTCTACTCGAAACGTTGGACGTTTCAAAAAATTCAACACAATTTGATCCTAGAAATATGGAAAGTGACATCCTTCATGAATATAGGAAACATCCAAGGCAGTTGAGACCATCATCTACTATCTACTCTAGCTACGATGAACACTTCCCACTAGAGGTCACCTACCAGGGACCTAGGAATGGTCAAGATTTTTCATTAGGAAGGAGATATAGGTCAAGTCCTATAATAGAAACTTCTAAAATAAGGTATCACCCTAAGGAACATTCCAACTTATCATGTATCCCCTAATACTAAGTCCACCCACTAATCCAAGTGTAAGGGGATAATCTCAACACTTGAGCTCACTTGACCTAGAGCTTGACACCTACGTGAGAAGAACTTTCCTATCAAATATTTTTCCCTACTAATGGAATTTACCACTCTTTATTCAGTCCTAGTTTTGTTTGATGGCCTTGAATAATTGACTCTCCAACCTACACCAAATCCCTACAACATATACTATATATGTTTTTCTAAAAAGAAAATGAGTCTATTTATTTTTAAATTATAATATTTTTAGTTTTTCTATTTACTTAATAAGGGATGTTGAGTGAAAATCTTATGATGTTTATATGCTCAATACTTGGTGGAAAATAAATAAATTTTCAAATGCAGCATGCACATGTGTCTTTCCTTTCTAATGAAACAATGCAAATCTTGAAACTGTCTTGAATTTTCTCAAGATTATGAGGAGATCTATATAAACTTTTCAATGCAATGTAGATCTATTTTTGGATTCCTAAGATGTCCTTTTCAAAAAACAAAACTGACTTGGAAATGCACATCTACAATATTCACTTCAAAAACAAATTCCTAAAAGAGAAAAAAAAAATAGAATTTTCTTTATCTCTTTTCAACTTCAAATAGAATGTTAAATAATCATGCTTATAGTCCAATATTAGAATACTTTCAACCTTAGAGAAAATAAAACTAAAAAAAATAGATTTCAATATTAAAATAATTTCTATACCTATAGGGCATGCTTGTCGGTCTAGGAACTAATGAGCACAAGGGGATGCTCACAACTTTCCTAAAGACAACTTATAGCTAGTCGTGACTATTATTAACAATGTTCGCAAGCGAGAGAAATAATAGGGAAAAAAAATAACTATCACCCTAGAAAATGAAAAATTGTTCAATCCTAATACAACTAATGAACTACTAGTGCCATGAAAAAATCAAAAGGATCTTCTAATTAGAAAAATATCAAATAAAAACAATCCAAATGGAGAGAATTCAAATAACTCTCCCCATTGGAGTCATCATTTATGTTAATGGGAATTCTACCTACACCAAAGCAGATCTCATGTGAGTGGGTTGAGTTCACCAAAAATCAGAGGCATAGATCATTACTTATCTTTCGCTAGGGTTCACATTCATAACTTGAAATGAAACAAGGAAGATAGAGATAAATACTTGTTTAAATATCGTTTTTCCTTTGTTGTGTGAGTAACTCGATTGTTTCAATCATATTTCTTGAATCTTCAACAACCTGGACACATGATCAAATAACCACAACCTTTATCATTTCCAAATTGTCATTCCAAATAAGCAATAAGACTTCCCAAATATAACACACCAGTTGATATTTAGGTAAATCAAACTCCTCCCAATCCTATCATGCATGCATGACAATATTTGACAAAATATGAGAGAATTGGGAAGGGGAGAAGAAAGTATATCTATATGATTAATTGAAAAGGCGGCAATGAGTGTGTACTTGAACCTTATTGCAAAACCTCCTTAACCAAATCTTAGGTCCTCTCATCCTTAGAAACATGTACTCATCTCTCCATCATTCTAATAAGATTCTTACTTTGGTAGATAAACCAAAGGACGGCCAAACAACCTATACACAAAACTCAATCTCCACTTGGAGAAAGAAAGGCTATTTCTACATAATAAAAAATAGCCAAACATAATAAACCAATAGCCAAACATAATAAACTAAAGGATATACATTTCTCCAAAGTAATGGTGCCTTCTCTTGTTGTCCTTTTCCTCAACCCAATACCTTGTATGTGTATGAGTAGGGAGATGATATGGTTGCAGAAGAGGGAAATGCATTTCATACAAGTGTGAGGCATGCATAATCTGTGATCAAGGCATATGAATTTTGCATAATTTGTACTTTTTCAAGGTATTATGAGGGAAATCACAGGTTTAGAGATAAAGAGTCACAACTTGGTCATGAATTTTACTAAGAGAACCTACAAGTTCACAACTATTACTAGGAATAGCCATAAGCATGTAGTAAATAACTTAGAATAAACTTAGAGATGTTATGTCAATTTTGACAAAAAAGGTGTAAGTGTTCTAACTCGGATAATTTGATCAAGGGTGACCACATATAATTATATAACATGGAGGATTCTCAAAACCCCTATCATTTTGAAGCAGATTCCATATGTGAAAATTTGTAGACTGAAAATGCAAAGATAGAATTCAATGGACATAGAAATCAAGAGACTCCTCCAAATATTGAAGAAACTATGAAGATATTGAGGGTAGAGATTCAAATCTATAAAGTAAAAAATGAGAGGTTAATTAAATTTTAGGAAGAGCAAGGTAGTTGAACAATAACAGGATGAAAAAATTGATAGATATACAAGAAACTACACCATGCGAAAATTTAAAACAATGCTAAGGGAAGTGGGAACATTCAAGAAGTCATAAAAGGTCCCACATCTCCAATAAAAATACCTATAGAGATGACACATACATACCATTAAGTTATCCTTTCAATTAATTATCTACCTCTAAATATTCATTGAGTAGTTCAAGATATACTTCTCATAGGAAAAGGTGGAAGAGGAATGTCAAATATAGTTTACATAGAGAGTATAGAAAAGAAAAACCAGTTACTTTTGATGGGGAGGTAAAGTCTAGTCAAGAAGTCGAGGCATGGCTTCTTGGGGTGAAGAATAACTTCCAAGTCCATGATTAATCTAGGAACATGAAGTCTAAGGTGGTCATATTTAGTTTCAGTGGAAGAGAACTAATTTGGTGGGAAAATCTCATATAAGTCAAGAAAATTAGTGAGAAATATTTTTTGAAGGTAGTTTAAGAAGCATTTTCAACAAAAGTATTTCTCTGGAAAATATTATGATGGTAAAATCAAATAATTCCATGAGTTAAAATTGGTACAAATGACCATGGATGAATATATTAATAAATTATTGGGTTTTCTAAGATATGTCAAGTACATTAGAGATAAGAAGGAAAATATCCAACATATCTTAAGTGGATTACCTCAATCCCACAATGCCATAATTGAGTTTGATAAACCTCAAGCTCTTGATGAGGCCACTAAAAAGCCTAAATATATGGTTATGAGAATAACAAAAAAAAGCCAAAGGTCCACAAGGAATGGAAGGAAAAGAAGAAGGAGAATTTTGACTACAGAACAAAAGAGGTCAATCCCCCTCATTATAAAAATAAACCAAAGAATCAACTAGCACAAAGTGGAACTAAGCCAGTTGAATTAGTGGGAAAGAGACCAAGGGAGACTACTCAAATTTGGGGATGTGGAGATGATCGTCTAAGCAAAAATCCTCCACATCAAAAGGAGAACATAAATAATGTTCATAACATTCAAAAGGATACAACTATTCATGATGTAACAAATACTATTCTTAGGATCTATGCAACACTGGAAGACCACCAAGCAAATCATTAATCAACAACGGTTGATGTTGAAGGTAAGATTGCTAACTAATTCCTTTCCATTGTAATTGATATAGGATCTAGGCACACTTATGTTACTCCTAAAGTTGTTAAATAATGTTCTCTTAATAAGTATAAGAATATCAAGTCATGAATATTTTAGTTAGCCAATAGAACCAAGAGAAAATTTAGTGAAATATGGATATATGTCCACTTGAGAAGAATGGACTCTTCGCATGGGAAAATATGAACATTTTCCACTTGGTTCATATGATATCCCCATTGGTATGGACTAGTTGGAATCAAATTAAGTTAATATTGATTGCTACAACAAGATTTTTTATTGCATTGATGAACATGGAAACTCAAGGATAGTGAGAGGTATTTCAATGGAAATATCTATAAGGTCAGTTTCAATATTGAAATGAAGAAATGATTTAGAAGTGGATGCTATTTGTATGTATTCTATGTATTGGAATCAACAGAGGATAATGATCCAAATATTGAGGACTATCCTATATTCCAAGAATTTAGGGATATTTTTTTTGATGAAGTACCAAGAATACCTCCAAGTAGAGACATTGAAATATCAATTGACCTTATGCCTAGAGTTTCACTAATGTCCAAAGCTTATTATAGAATGAGTACCTCAGAGCTAGTGGAGATGAAAATGAAATTGCAAGGATTTATAGAGAAAGGGTATATTCAACCAAGTGTTTCCCCATGGGGAGCACCCATCTTATTTGTGAAAAAAAAAAGATAGGTCTCTCAGGTTATGTATTGACTATAAACAACTAAACAAAGTAACAATGAAGAACAAGTATCCATTGCCCCATGTTTATGATTTATTTGAACCAATGAGTGGGGAAATGGTATTCTCAAAAAGTGATCCTAAGGTCAAGATATCATCAAGTCAAAATTAAGGAAGGATACATCCACAAGACAACATTTAGAACAAGGTAATTATGAATCTATAGTTGTGATATTTGGTCTTGCAAATGCATCACCTACATTTGTGTGTCTCATGAATAGTGTCTTTAGTAAATACTTGGACAAGTTTGTGCTTTTATTCCTTGATGATATCCTAATTTATTCAAAATCTAAAAAAGAGCATGATGATCATTTTCAAATGGTTTAAAAAGTGTTGAGAGAGCACAAGTTGTATGAAAAAAATCGCCAAATGTAATGTTTATCAAAAACAAATTCAATATTTGGTTCACATTATCTCGAAAGAAGGAATATTAGTGAATCCAAGAAATATCAAGGCCTTAATGAATTGTCCCATTCTAAGAAATGTTACAAATGTAAGATCATGTATGGTTCTTGTTGTTTTTTCCCAAATGTTTGTTGAGGGATGTAATACCCCTATGACCATACAATCCTATTGTGTAAGTATATAGTAAGTAGGTAAGTACAAAAACATTTATTGTATTTGAATTAATAATATAATGAACAAACTAATAATAGGTAAACTTGGGGGTGATAACACCTTAGAGCACCATGTGGGAAATGAAACATTGAGACAGGAAATATGGGTGGCCAACAAAATATTATTTTATTACTATTTGCATGTGTCTATTTCCCCAAGCCTCACATCCTTTGTCTTATGTTCCTTAAGTATTATTATTCCAAGCCTAAGGGAAGGGAACATGGTTCTCATGCAAGTCTAGAGTGCATGCAACCTCAGGAAAATATCTATTCCAATTCTTTTGGGGTGGAAATTCCAACCATTTGAATTATTCTCTATTATTGGTAATTTGGTGGGGAGTTGGGTTGGATATGCTACTATAATTATTATGTTGGGTATGCAATGTGTATGCCGGTATGGTGTAATGTTAGTTACTAAGAGAATAGGCTGCCAAGGACTAGTATTGAATATGCAATTAAGTTTCCACAGTGTTATCATGGTGTTTCAAAAGTTGTATCCATGGAATTATGAAGAAGTCGTGGCTATGTTCATGGGAAATTAATGAAATTAAGGGGAATTAAATTACAATGGATTTTTCCATGTTTACAACAAAGAGATTTGTTGGCTATCCTATATGGAGCACTGGATGGAAGTGGGATAGCATGAGGGATTGTTTAGCAATGAAGGGGATCACATTCCTTGTGATGTGCATGGATAAGAGGAAAAGAGAAGTTGGTGAATGGGATGGTTGTTGTGAAATTGGGTTGATATATTATTCTCTAGCTATAATTGGTAATTGTGTTGAGTCAAGAAAACCAAATCCATAGCTAGTAAATTCTCCCTTGTTGTTCCATTTATTGGCATGGGGGTGGTACCTACTCAAGTTGTTTCCTATGGATAATAGATGCTTATTTGATGAAGTTACAAGGCTGGAAATTAGTATTGGCTTGAGGATATGATTATGGGTTATATAGCATTTATTTATATGTTGATTGGATAGGTTGTTACAACCATGTTTGTAATGCAAAGGGAATAATTGTGCCTCTATTTTGTAAATTAATATTCAACTATGTACCATGGATATAATGGGCTTTGTGGGTATCTTTGAAGAGGCAAAAATCATGAAGGACATGTAATAACAATTTATGGGAAAGTGTTGGTTGACTATATGCTATATTTTCCATATGTTAGTTGTTATTATTCAATGTATCAACACAAAATATGTTTTATGTGCTAATATGGTTGATCATGCTCATGGGTATTGAATTAATTTGTTGTGTGCATTGTTATTTCCACTACTATATGATAATTGCCTACCATTTATACATCATAATGTTGATTACTATTTAATTAGACATTTGGTTATGCTACAAGGGATTTTCCAAAATTTCACATCTAATCACCTCCTTTAAGAAGAAAGGAAATAAGATTGAATGATCCTAAAATTTGAGGAAAACTATTAATAGTTGAAAAATATCCTCATTAGTGCACCAATTCTAAAAATTGTGGACCTAAAAAAACATTTTTTCCATGTTCACAGATGTCTGCGAAGAGGGACTTAATGGAATAGTCATGCAAGATAACCATGTGGTGTGTTACAAGTCACAAAACTAAAGGAACATGAGAAAATTTATGTTACTCATAACTTCGAACTTGTTGTTGTGGTACATGGATTCAAGATGTGTAAAAACTATTTGATGGGCATAAATTCCATGCTAATGATAGATCATGAAGGATTGAAATATTTATTTGAGCAACCTAACTTCAATGTTAGGCAAGCAAGATGGTTGAAATTTCTTTGTGAGTTTGAATTTAAAATCAAACACTTAAAAGGGAAGGGAAAATGGGTTGTAGATACACTTAGTAGGAAATTGTGTGTGGTAGCTATTAACATTTGTAATCCTTATTTAAAGAAAAGATTAATCAAGTCCTTTTCTAAATATTGTAAGGTACCATATCTATTATAATAGCTGAAAATAAAAATATTGCAGAGAATGATAGTGGAACAACACAATAGATGAAACCACAGTACCAAAATAATACCTTTATTGATAGGAAACAATGTTGACTTGCCTCTTCGAGGGGGAAACCTCCAACAGAGCAATGCTCTATTACAATAATTCTCAAAAAAAAACTTCCCATGCCCTCGAATCTTATTTATACTAAATATATCTATCAAAATAACAATCTAGAGGAATACATTCTAGAAGCGGAAGCTTCTATTAGGTCTTCTTACATTTGACTTATTCTTCCTTATTACTAGGCCTTATTAATATTGGCCTTCATTACATGGAAACTATATTATTTTACCTACGTGAGGGGTTAGGATTGAGATGAGGAAATCGATGAAAAATGGTAGTTGGCACCAAGGTGGCATCGGTCGGAGTTGTATCTTTCCACTATACTAACACTTCCTTGATGGTGCATTGATGGAGACAATGCTCACACTGGTCCAAGACTGCTTGTGGATGCAACCAGATGGATCCTTCTTCATCCAACTTGGGAAGACTGGTTTGAGTTTGGCACTTATTTCTAGTCACCTTCTTTAAGCAGGAGACATGAAAAACAAGATGGAGCTTAGAATGACTTTGAAAATCTAACTAATAGGCCACCTATCCCATACGCTTGAGAACTGTATAAGGACCATAAAATTTGGGCTCCAGTTTCTAACAATGGTCAGCCTTGAGTGAATTCTTCTTATAAGGTTTTAGTTGAAGAAACATTGATCCCCTTCAAAAAATTGATGTTATGAGTGACCTTGATTTGCTTGTTTCTTCATTCAATTCCGAGCCATGACCAAATTATCTTTGAGGGTACATATAATAACCTCTCAAACTGTAAGAGTATGGTGAACTGCTTAGACCTTCAAGACATTGGGCATGTATGATAGAAATGAAGGTGGATTTTTTCCATATACTACTTCAAAAGGATTCATGTAAGTATTTGTATGGTAAGAAGTGTTGTACCAACATTTGGCTAGGGGTAACCATTGAGCCCATTGATTTTCCCATTCATATGAAAAACACCTCAAATATGTTTCCAAACAATTGTTGACAACTTCATTTTTACCATGATTATGAGGATGATAGGCAGTGATGAGATAAAATTGTGTGCTTTGTGTCCTAAATAGTTCTTGCCAAAAATTGTTGGTGAAAGTGGGATCTCTATCAAAAACAATAGAATGAGGCATTCCAGGACGCGTAAAGATATGATCCATGAAAAGTTGAGCCATGGTGGAGGAGGTGAATGGGTGTTGAAGAGAACAAAAATGAGCATACTTGGAAAGATGATCAACTACCACCATGATGACTAACTTATTGCCTGATTTAGGTAAGCCAACAATGAAATCCATTGAGATATCCCTCCAAATAGCGGGTGGGATCAGAATATATTGTAGTGTGCCTGAGGCTTTCATTGTTTATCCTTTGTTTCATTGACAGGCATCACATTCCTCCACAAAAGTGTGAACGCCCTATTTCATACCATCTAAAAAAAAGAATGTCTGACCATGTCATAGGTTTTGGTAAACCATGAGTGCCCAGTTGTGGGTGTAGCATGAAGCTTAGAAAGCACTGTGGATTTAAGTTTTCATTGTTTACTTAAATAAAAATGATCGTTGTAGCAAAGCTCATCATTGTGCCAAGAGTACCCTAGGGAAACTGAAGAATTTTCTTGCAATTGTTGGATCAGAATCAAAATTTTTGGATCTTTCAGCCATTCTTGATGAACAACTTGGAGCCAATCTACTACAATGGAGAGGTAAATGAAGCAACCCTTCATCTTCAGATTTTCTTGAAAGAGAATCAACAACCCCATTGTCTTTTCATTTCTTGTAAATGATCTCATAGTAATATCCAAAGAGCTTAGTCACCCATTTTTGTTTCTCTAGGGATGAAATACATTCATCCAAAAAATACTTGAGGCTCGGATGATCTATCTTAATTTGGAAGCATTGTCCCAAAAGATAAGGGCTCCAAAGATCCATTGTATGCAGAATATCCAACATTTCCTTTTCATAGATTAATTGCCCCAAATTTCACTCTGATAGTTGTTTATTGGTAAAGGCCAAAGGTCAGCCATCTTGCATACAGACTGCTCAAATTCCTCTCCCAGAAGCATCACATTTCAGAACAAATGTCTTTGTGAGGTCAGGAATGACCAATACAGGAGTGGTGCACATAGTTTCCTTCAAGGCTTGAAAGGAATGATCAGTTGCTCAAGTCAAAGTGAAAGAATTATGTTTAAGGAGGGAAGTGAGAGGTGTCACAATCTTTCAATAATTATTAATAAACTTGTGATAATATCATTTTAAACCTAGAATGCAATATTTTGAGATTCTTAGGGAAAGGCCAATTCTGCATAGCTCCAATCTTCTTAGGATCCACCCTGACACCTACCTTGCCAATAATATGACCCGAGTACTCAACTTTTGAGGCTCCAAAAGAACATTTAGATTGTTTGAGGAAAATTTGGTGCTGAGAGAGTAGATGAAGAACTCGATCCACATGAGCAAGATGGGTTGTCCAAGTTTTACTATAGATGAGAATATCATCAAAGAAAACTAAGAAAAAATGACGAAGAAAAGGACAGAAGACATGATTCATGAGGCTTTGGAAAGTGGAGGGAACATTACACAAGACAAACAACATGACCAAAATCTCATAGTGGTACTCATGAGTTTGAAATGTGGTCTCAGTCTCTTTCATATTGTTGTCCCTCGACCAAATTTTGAGGAAACCTTGGTCATATTTGGCCCACTTTTGGACTTCAACACACTAGTCAAAGAAGGAGCGCCCAGGCGAAGCTGAGATCACGGATCTCACTTATTTTTTAGACTATGTGGAGCAAAAGAATGTATATGTGTTAAGGATTTGTGCTCGATAGAGAGTTGGCTATGTGCCTTGACCTAATTTTGGAAGGAGGATCTGGTGCTCAGTGCGCAGATCTCCTATCTAGTGTGAATCTCGACTCTGTGGCTTAGTGCACAGGAGTGATTGAATGTAATATCTAGATGAATAATAAAGAGGCGAAGCGATTGGTGGACGTATCCCCACACTAGGGTGAACCACGTATATATGGTATCTTTGGATTGCTTTGTGTTGTGTTATTTATGTTATGAATCTGCTCAGTGAATTTATTAGTATGTATGATAGATAGATCTTGTGGTTTCTTAAGTGCTTTACTTGTGTTAAGGGTAAATAAATGTTAGATCTAACTCAATGCTAAGTGATAAAGATGTATAATCATTTGTTGTTATTGTGTCGATATATCCTTGATTATTCTCTGTGATGTTAAGAAACTAATGTGTGTCACCTTCTAAGTATTAATAGAATATTATGCGAAGAGATTGTATCATGGATATGTGTCCCAGCTTAGTTATAGACACCTTCATCCTGTAACCCCCATTGCTTCTACCTCGGGTGAGACTTCGCTTGCTTCGCAAGTGTTGTCGAAAGGGATGGTAGTCGAGGTTTTGTTGGTGCACTATTAAACATTGAACTTTGGGTTTACCCCTGTGCCAAAAAATGGTTCTGTTGCTGGGACCTAAAACTGTGATTGTTGGGAACTGAAGTAAAGAAAAAGAGAATCTTTGTGCGTAGATCTGTTGTTGAAATGCAGAGTTCTCTACTTAACTTGCGAATCTTTGTGCTAAGAAAGTAAGTTGATCTAAAGAAAAGAGGTAAGATCCTAAATAAGCAAGCCTTGTTCTTTGGCAAGAGAAAGATTAGTGAAAATGTTTGTTTTTAAAGCATAAAATTAAGTATGTTTAATAGGTTTTGTCCTAGCATGAAGGCTAGGGCGTAGTTGAAAGAAAGAGATGATTTGAGTAAATTTAATGGAAATGAATAAAGATATGTTATTCCTATGCATAGAAATAGTTTTTGGACTAATAAGTGGATGTAGGAACCTAGAAATGTTTTTTATAGATTGCAGGTCCAGCACTATGATCCTAGAGGATATGCGATGTACATAAAAGGTTTGGGAACATTTAAAAGAAAAAGAGGGTTGACGTTGTGTTATAATTGCAGAAGACCAAGACATATTGCTAAGGACTGTCCTGAGGTAGGCCCTATTTGTCTTTTTGGTAATATTGTTGGTCATGAGGTTGAGGATTGTCCAAGGATTATTGCTAAAGTTGAAGGGGTGAACATAAGACAAGAAAACTATGAAAAAAGTCAAGAGAATAAGAACATGTTAGAAATTTCTAAAGATAAAGGGTCAAAGGAAGTTCAGACTACGTTATTACAGTTGAAAGAAACAATGGATGTTCATAAAGATGTCAGTTTACTAGAAATCTTGAAAGAAAAACAGTTCATAAGTGCAAGAATAGAAGACTTTGACATAGACTGTGTCTTGGATGAAGAAACACAAGTGAATATTATGACAGAAGAAACTTGGGGAATCTTGGGAAAGCCTACTGTGGTACCTTATTTAGGAAGGATAGGCTTGTTTAAAGGTAAGATGGTAACTTTATGTGGAAGAGTAACTATTGTACCTATTATTGCTCATGGAACATCAATTGAAGAAGAGTTTGAAGTCATTAGGTTTGTTGGGGACAACGCCCATTTCTCGCTATTCCTAGGTAAGACTTAGATTGAGAAGGATCAGATCAGAAGAAAAGAAGAGGAAGAAGCTACAGAAAAGAAAAATCAAGAACTAAGGGATTTCATAGCTAGGAAAATAGACCGACTAATGGAAGAACGAGAAGATAAGTCGAAGCAACAGAACAAAGTAACAACGCAAGAGGGACAGAAAGAAAGAGAATTAGCTATCAAGGTTGAAAGAATGCAAGAAGGCTTGAAGAACCTATCTATGCAATAAATAAGTATGTCCACTTAGGAAGTATTAAGAAAAGAGATGTTAACTTTAGAATCCTTGAGGACACCTCAATAGTGCGAAGCCACTATGCTAGGGGAAGGTAAGAATAAAAATGGAAAGAGGATCCTGAAAATAGTTAGAGAGAATCATATCATAGAGAAGAAAGCAAGGAAGCTCAATAAAAAGAAGGCTACATTGGAAAAGATACAAGAAGTTACAGAAACTAGATGGAAGATTTCACAGACTGGAACCTCGCAGGAGGCAGGTTCGCAGGATTTGAACTTCGCTAGAACAACATGTCCATGCAGAATGGGACTTCACCTTGGCAAAGTTATATGACCATTGGAGGCACCTCGACCATTAGAATGATGCTCAAGAACGGTTAGAAAATGAATTTATGGGCTTATGGACCACTTTTAGACATTGAGACCGCACCATAATGGATAGATCTACATTTATGGAAGTATTTCCTGGCCGTTGGAAGATCCATCATGATGCCCCGCTTATTTAACTCGTCGGTCATTGCGCTGGGACCACTTTTTGCTACCCGAGATTGACTGATCTAAGCATAGAATTGTCCAAGTGTCGAGCTATACAGTCATTCATTATTTGAAAGAAGACCCCTCCTATCTGTTTGTCCACCCCGATTGTTTGTTTGTCTACCCCGCCTATCTGATAAAAGCGAGAATGTCGCGCGAACCTAGTGAATTGGAGAATTTTTTCGAGGAAGTCCTTAAGAATCTAATGGCTGATAGACCAATATCTAAAGGTGTCCAGGCATCGTCAACTAGGGGACTACAGGCTTCCCCTTCGATCGGATGTGGTTCCAGCCATGTCAACCTCGTAGTTGAACAGCGAAGTAAGCATCGCGGTGATCTAGATAATGCGAAGAAGATCCCGTTGATCCTACCTAATTATATTCCACCTTTGGCTCACACTGTCAACCATGATAGTATCCCTTGGGATTTTGAGTATTTTGTGTTCACCGTGTACATTCCAAAAGGAATTTGTGTAGTCGGGATTTAGTTAGGACAGATCATGTTGTTGAAGAACAACGACTTCAACGTAGGAGATCGGAAGAACTATGCTATGTTATCACCCCACCGCTATCTCACGAAGAAAACTGGAAAGAAACCTCGCCTCATCTCACAGCCATGGATTAAGGGGTTGGCATAGTCCACTATGTTGAACGTGATGAAGATCCCGCATTTTGGCCACCACCAGGAGGTGAACGCTTACATTAAACTCCTTCTATCGTGCTATTATGGAGGATACTTATGGCTTGACAGGAGGATTATTATAGATTCGGTGTTGATCGACCGAATCACAGGTTTGAGCATGAAGGGTCTCGACCCTCAGCAATTTTATCCATGGAAGGTCGCAAACCGATCTTTGGTGCAACACATTAAGGAAGCTTACTGAGAGGTAGAGAAAGGAAAGCGAGGTTACAACGTAGCCTCTATACAGGATGACGCATTGAGCCTTTCTTGGAAACTCCTAGCTAGAAAGATAGTAAGGAAGAACCACCCCACACAAGTCACCGGGTTCATAGTGGACCTCGCAGGAAAGTCTGCGGAGGGCATGTAGATGAACTGGGTGAAATACCTTGTAAACGATCTAGATAAATATTTTCGCAAAGCCCAAGACTTGGGATATGAATTCCATTACAGTTGGTTGATCATTTTGATTGCATTTGTCACTTGGAAAATTCCTAAAGGATCCACTTTCCCAGAGATCGAACCTACGGAACCATTGGTCGCTCGATTTTCAAACCTGTGGTATACCAATGACATGACGAAGCAGTGGAAGTCCAATGTCATGTTTCATGCATACTATCAGTAGTTGAAGGTCACCATTGAATCATTCTTGCATATGACATCACGCACCCTGCACCAATACTGACCCATTGCGAAATTCTGCATTGATCATCATTTCATCTACATCACCCTGTGCAGAGATGAGAACTAGGAATAATTGTAGCCATACTACAAGCTGACAGATAAAGACATGGATCAGATTACAAAGGAATGGTCAGAGGAATTTTGTGTACCTGTCACCGATGCAGAATTATCTGACACTGACACCATAGGAAGCTCGATAGTAACATGAGTTGATCATGTTGGACAATCCAGTGGGATGAAGAAGAAGAAAATGCAGGAGGAAGTCCAGGATATAGAGAGTGATGAAGATGACAAAGTTTGTGAAGATAACAGGTCTGGCTAGGTAGGAGGAGGAGAAGATGAATTAGAAGGACAGGGAAGAGGAGATGAAGGAGGAGGTGAAGCTACACCGCCTAAGGATCCCCCCGTTGGGACAATGACACCGCAGAAGAGGAATGTTTCTCTGAAGAAACCTTCAGTAAGGAAGAAGACGCATGCCAATAAGCCATAGTTGGAGGCCACGCTCATTGAGGATGACCTCAGTTTGGTCTACGGAGCTATGGAAGGTGCATCTGAGGACATGTTGTAGAGATATGGATAGAAGTAGGAGGAGATATATGGAAGAATTGAGAGAGAATTGAAGGAAGTGTGATAATATGTTCACGTGGTCTGTGCAGTACCCACTGCATTGCCTGCACCTTCCTCATCACAGACTGTAGAGTTAGGGGATGAACCAACCTAGTTGAGAAGGCTGGTGGATGAAATAGAAGATCAATTTTAGAGAGCCCAGGAAGAGAAGGAGAAGGCTACACAAGTCTTTCAAAAGGAGAGGGATGAAGTCCTAGTGCAGTTATGAGAAACGTAGGACAATGTAGTTGCTCATGAAAACAACAAAGAAAATCTTAAGGTGAAGCATCATGAGGAAAAATCCCAACTACAGAGGGAAAAAGAGTAGTTGCTCATAGAGCAGACCATGGTCAAAGAAGCGGTAAGTAAAGCATGTCACTCTGTGCCAGGCTTGGCACAGGAAGAGTAGGAATCAATTGAAGCTCAAATAGTGAAGCTTGTTGAGACCCTCTAACAGCTTCAGACTAGGATAATAGAATTGGAGGCCCAAACAATACCGAGCACCCCGCAGGAGGTGCGTGACTAGAGGGAGGAGACCGCTAAGAACATAGTAGTAAGAATAAGATTCATCGCCTTGAAATGTAAACAGGTAAGTGATAGGAGTGCCCAAACATATGAATGCATCACCGAGGATCCAAAGCTAAGGAAGTTGGAAGCGCAGTTGCAGGAGGCACAACAGCAGGCATTTTCAATACAGGCACAAATTAAGTTTCTCATTGCAGTAGAAAGAATGGAGAGATCCCAAGAGAAGAGTGCAGTACAACAACAGATCACTACCCTCCAGGGTAGGGTAATGGAAGTCACACAGAAGCTACAACCTGTGAAAGAGGAAGCCTTCAAGGTGTTCAAAGAGATTGATAGACATGGCTCACAATTAGATCAAGTAGTTGCAATAGTAGAACAACGCTTGGAAGGGCCTATTATAGAGTAGACGATCCAGGAGCTCGCTGAGCAGGAGGTTTAGGCAAACCAACAAGTCGAGGAAGCTCGATTTAAGCTCGAGGATTTTGAAGCAGCATTGTTTAGACCTAAGTGACTCAGGACAAGTCACAAGTGAGTGTTGGGGGTGTGTTGGCCCTCGACCAAGTTTTGAGGAAACCTTAGTCATATTTGTCCAGTTTTGGACTTTGACACGCTAGTTGAAGAAAGAGTGCCCAGGTGGAGCTTAGATCATGCATCTCACTTATTTTGCGGACTATGTGGACCCAGTAAGGGGTCCTCTAAGGTTTTTGTAATGGTTTTATGGGATGTTGGCCTATGGGTTTTCCCATGTTAGGCCTTATTGTAAGGGTTTGTAAAAGTATAAATAAAGAAGAAGGTATTGTAGAAGTAGCTAGCTAAGTGCAAGTAGTTCGAGTCGCTTTGTGCAAAAGAATGTATATGTGTTAAGGCTCTTTGCTCGATAGAGAGTTGGCTATGTGCCTTGACCTAGTTTCGGAAGGAGGATCTGGTGCTCAATGCGCAGATCTCTTGTCTGGTGTGAAGCTCGACTTTGTGCCTTAGTGCACAGGATTGAATGAATGTAATATCTGGATGAATAATAAAGAGGCGAAGCGATTGGTGAATGTAGCCCCACACTAGGGTGAACCACGTATATCTGGTGTCTTTGGCTTGCTTTGTGTTGTGTTATTTATGTTATGAATATTCTCAGTGCCTTGATTAGTATGTATGATAGATAGATCTTGTGGTTTCTTAAGTGCTTTACTTGTGTTAAGGGTAAATAAATGTTAGATCTAACTCGGTGCTAAGTGCTCAGGATATATAATCATTTGTTGTTACTACGCCAATCTATCCTTGATTATGCTTTGTGATGTTAAGAAACTAATGTGTGTCACCTTCTAAGTGTTAATATAATACTTTGTGAAGTGATTATATCAAAGATCTGTGTCCCAGCCTGGTTACAGACACATGCATCCTGTAACCCCCCCTACTTCTACCTCGAGTGATACTTCACCTACTTCGCAGGTGTTGTCGAAAGAGCCGTCAGTCGGGGTTTTGTTGGTGCATTGTTAAGCATTGAACCTTGGGTCTTCCCATGTGCCAACACATACATGTCTAGTGGTATCTAGAATGAAGATCAAGTTTAGTAAAGATCTGGGAACCACCTAATTCATCCAAGAGATCATCAATGATAAAAATGGGAAACTTTTCTTTGATGGTGAGTTTGTTGAGGGCACGAAATTCAGGACACATGTGTCAAGAGCCTTATTTCTTAAGTACCGTGACCATAGGAGAATAATAGGGGATAGTACTAGGACGAATAAAGCCTACGACAACTAATTCTTGAACAATTTTCTCAATTTCATTTTTTTGGGAAAAAGGATGATGATAGGGAAGAACATCGGGAGGAAGGTTTCCTAGTACGATGGGAATGGAATGATAATGAACACCACAGGAAGGAGGAAGTACCTAGGGACTGGAAAAAACAACTTGATGTTTGGAAAGGATGGATTGGAGGTCAGGAGCCACAGAGGATGCCTCAGTGGCTTGAATGGAAAGGAGTTGTGCAATAATGTTGGAATGACATTTTTTGAAGAGATTTTCCATGCAATGGGAATTGATGATATTAGGGGAACCTACTGCGATTCCTTGGAACTTATACTATTGGCCCAATTGGTTGAATTACATGGTTAATTCCTTAAAATCCATGAGAATGGGGCCCAGAGTCCTTAACCATTCGACACCCAGAACAATGTCACAACTACCCATGTCGATAAAAAACATATGAGATTTCATGTGGTACTGACAAATTTGGAGACACACATTTTCACAACGCCCCCCACATTTCATGGACTCACCATTGGCAATCATGATTTGAAAGTTGTTGACTGCTCGGATATAGCAATTAGTTTCTTGGGAAATGTAACGATGGATGAAATTATGAGTGTTGCCACTGTCAATGAAGATTATGACCTTCTGGTGCTTAATGTAACTAATGATCTTGATGGTTTGGGGAGAAGAGAAGCCAATGAGAGTATTCATGGAAATGACCGGTTCAACTTCTGGGGGGTATGATGGTGGAGTCAGGTCAATGGGTTCAGATGACTCAGCCACAGGGGGAGCCTTGACCTCTTATTTAGAAACATCCTCAGAGATGGCCATAAAAAGACTTTGATCCTTACACTTTTTCCCAGAAAAATATTTGTCATCACAATTATAACAAAGGCCCTTGAGTTGGTGTTCATCTATTTATGCCCGAGTCAATTTTTGGATCTTTAGTGGAGTGGAAGGGGGAGTGGGAGTGATTGGTTAGGGTGAGGAATAAATCAAGATTTATGGTTTGAGAAGAGACAACCTGATGTGCTTCTTTAGTTGTTTTAATATATTCCACGCAAATTTGGGGGCGATCCATGAGGACGTGGGCACATATCTAATCTTTCAGGCCACTGATAAATCATTCTCGGAAAAAAGCATCAAACATGCCCTCCATGCAGAAATCCAATCGCTCAAAATAAGTTATAAATTCTTCAACTATTCCATATTGTTTCAACTTTGTTAAATGACCTAAATAGTGGGTGTCAGTGTCAAAGACTTCATAAAGTTCTACAACAAATTGTGTTCAAGCAACATACCCTTGGCGGGAATTTTTTCACCATTGTCGACATTCTTGATCTAGATGGAGAACACCATACCAGAGTTTGTCCAACTCATCTATAATGTCGTACAAAGAGAAATAATATTCCATTTAAGTTACTCAGTCGGTGGGATCTGACCCATCAAATTTGTTGACATCCATGCGTGGAAGGCATAGGTCACATTGAAAGTGATGGGGTTAAAAATCATGGAAATTGGAGGAAGTTTCACCTTTGGGGTGCAAAGGTGGGTCAGAGGAGGTTGGGTCTCTAGTGATATTCAGCTTGGCGCAGATTTGGCCAGTGAATGATTCAATATGGGTAGATAGGTCTTGTTTCAGGGTTTCCATTTTTCCATCTATGGTGGAATGCATGTTTTTATTGATGGTGGTAATATTGGCACTGAGTTGTCACACTTCCTTTTGGGCCTCTACAAAATCAGAGGAAAAGGAATTGAGGCGGGCTCCAAGATCTTAGCTATAGGTGTGGGACATGATGAAGGTGGGAAACGAAAAGGGACAGGTGGGACCACACACAAAATGGTTTATGGGTGAAGTGTATTATGATTATTAGGGCGATGAGAGGAATCCAATGGGGTAAGTCTCAAATGAGGGGGTCGGGTCCACGGAAATAAAACAATTGCTGAAAAATGATAGGTATGATTGCGATCAGGGAGAAGAGAGGAATCCAATGGGATAGGGATCAAATAATGGTGTAAGAAGGATATTGAATCATTATTATTTTTTTTCATTTTTTTTCTTTTTTTATTACTCCTGTGGAGTTATACTCCGATCTGAAGAATATTGCAGTGTTGAAAGGCCCAAATTCTTAACAGGAAAAAAAGTGTAGTAATTTCGCAACCAGAGTGTAGGAGGTGAAGTTGCATGGTAATAGATATTGTCTGTTTTGTTTTTGTTTCCATCCCAAGGGTTAGGGTATTCAAGGTTTCTAAAGACAAGGGTTTGTCTTGTGCTATAGCTCTCTGATATGCATTCAGGTTCCAACAATAGTACTTGACCCAATATCTGAGGGCACCAACTAAGGAGGCTAGATTGTGCCATTAGTCGTATTACCAGACTATCCATGTATCAGAGAGTATCTTCTCGAGTGTTTTTCTCGGTGGCACTATAGCATTCAAGAGGTCGATCGGTTTATCTATGGAGGGCTTCATGATATCTAGGTTGATATGTATACAAGTGTTGTCTAATGCGCTACCACTCAAAGGGGTACCAATAGGGGTTACAAGGGTGGCCAACAATGTGTTCTTAAGTACCACTTGTATTTCCTGCATGTACGCTTCCTCAACAACGGATTTATGCATTGAACGATAGATCTCTATATATTTAAGATGTTGAAATACATCTCTACCCTGGAAAAAAAATTAACCCACAATTTTATGCCAAGGAAAGTGCTTTGATACCACTTGTAAGGTACCAGATCTATTATAATAGTTGAAAACAGAAATATTGCAAAGAATAACAGCAGAACAACATAATATATGAAACGACAACACCAAAATAATACCTTTATTGATAGGAAAAAATGTTCACTTGCCTCTTCGAGGGGATAACCTCCAACAGAGCAGTGCTCTATTACAATAATTCTCAAGACAAAACTTTGCATGCCCTCGACTCCTATTTATACTAAATCTATCTATAAAAATAAAAATCTAGAGGAAGATCTTCTAGAATCAGAATCTTCTATTAGGTCCTCTTACATTTGACTTAATCTTCCTTATTACTAGGCCTTATTAATATTGGCCTTTATTACATGGAAAATATATTATTCTACCTATGTGAGGGGTTAGGGAGGTTAGGTCCCTAACAAAGATTAGCATTATATCCAATTGAGATATGTACTACAACAAGAGAAACTAGAGAAGTAGTATGATCGCTACCAACTAATCAATGGATGTCTTCTTATTTACAAAATTAGGATGCATATTCCCAACTCATCAAAGTTGAAAACAACTGTCATGGATGAAATCCATAAGAGACCATATCTAGCCAGCTAGACAACCAAAAAATGATTTCTATGATAAGGAAGTAACAATTTTAGCCCAAAATGGAAAGGGATGTTGTAAAATACATTGCTTGATGTATGGAATGTTAGCAAGTAAAGATTGAGCATCAATAGTACCTAGTAGGTTTTTTGCAACCCTTTCCACTTCCATAATGGAAATGGGAAATGATAATAATGAATTTCATAATAAGGTTTCCAAAGAAAATAAAGGAACATGATTCCATTATGGTTATAGTGGATATATTAGCAAAGGTAGCTGATTTTTTCCCATAAATTCTACACATAAGGTGGCATTCATTGCAAAAACATTCATGAGATAAATTTTCATGTTGCATGGGATGCCCACGGTGATTGTTTCAGATAAGGATACAAAGTTTCTTCAAAATTTTGGATAATTCTTTTTAAAGGTTGGGCACCGAACTAAATTTTAGTACAATGTATTGTCTGCAAACATATGGCAAATTGAAACATTAAATCAAGTTCTTGAAGACATGCTTCACATGTATGTGATGGATAAACATCTAGGTGGGAGGATTATTTTCATCTTGTGGAGTTTACGTGTAAAAATCGGCATCATAAATCATTGAAAATGAGTCAATTTGAGGCCTTATATGGAAAATTTACGGATTACTTTGATAATTTCAGACAACCTCATGAAAATAATTGCACTTGGGATAGAAATGGAACAAAAATTTGTTAGGATCAACCAAAATTTGAAGGCATCAATGCAAGATAGGAAAAAAGTTTATGTAGATAAGAACAAGGTGAATAGAGAATTCAAAATTGGGGATCATGTATACCCCATGGTGAAATCAAGGGAGAATTCCTTAAAGTTTGTAAGTTGTGCCAAGTTGGCACCTAGATATTGCAATCCACTTGAGATCCTAGATAGGATAGGGATAGTTGCATATAGACTTGCATTTCATGCTAATAGTAAATCTTGTAATGTTTCCATGTTTCATTTCTTAAAAAATGTGTACATGATCCTAACCATGTGATTGATTGGGTTGTGATCAAGGTGGAACCAAATGGAGAGTTCCAAATGGAGCCACTACACATCCTCCACAAGAAAGTAACATTGTTTTTGAACTGAGACATATGATAGGTAAAGGGGCAATGGGAGTTCTTTCATCCTGATAAGGTTACATGGGATTCGGAGGATTCCATGAAAGAGGTATACCCATTTTTTCTTTAATCTAAAGTTGAACCAAAGTTAGTGCAATTCCAAGGAGAAGGGGAATAATACCCCAATTTTGACCTTTGGATGTATTGTATCGAATTATGTATAAATTGTAAACAAATTTTTATTTAATGACAGACATCAAGCCATATGAGCTTAAATCAAAAGACCCTAATGTGTAAATGATGTAAATATCTTGCATGGATTCCTAGTGTGGAGCTCAAGCCCAAGGATCAACTAATGAATGGCTAGGCATCAATAATTATTCTTTATAAGTATCATGTGGTATGTTTTCCATGGTATACTCAAGATATGTAAATATTAATTCAATAGTTAATACAAGTGTCCAAGATGGTTGTGGAGAGCATGAGAGGGGATATGAGTCCACTGGAAGGAAAGGGGAAAGGGAGGCCTTAGTAGCATAAATAATCCTAAGTTTATGAAATCATATCCTTTATTTTTATTTATCATCCACCTTATTTAAACCTCAATTTCCATCTTTGAATTATAACCTAATCATTGAATGTATGTGGTGGTTGGCTGGTGAAAAATTATACCTCACATAGTTATAAGGAAATGGGGGTTGAGTACAATCATCATGTGGAAGTGTAAGAACCTCCATCATCATGGAAATTCAAACCACTTGTATTCTCATGCATACTCTTTCATTCTAAATTCAAATTGACTCAATCACTGACCATTCTCTCATGCTAAAGTTCTAAAAAGTGGATTTCCCATGCTCTGGATTGACATGCAAACATGTAAATGACCAAATCTAGATATGGGAGAGTAATTTTTGGACTTGATAAGAGATATTGATGGTTGTAGAGGAGCATAGAGACTAGGGTTTTTAGGAAAACTCCATTTTCATTGTTAATTTCCACTCACTAGGTGCCTTAAAGATAAGGTATAATTCTACTAGGTTATTTCAAAATGTAGACAACAAGATGGGTTCTTCCTACCTACACTAAGAGCATTAGAAAGGAGAACACTCTTAATGTATTGTGGAGTAAAGAAGGAAGTTGTCTTCTTTGTGTTGTGCGGGCAGTGGATGACACTACCATGACTATTTGACATTGACTAGATGGTTTCCTAGAGTGTTTAATTGTGAACAACTTGGCTAAGCCTAAGATAAATTGGGTTGGGTGTGTGACCTATGAGTCTATAACTAATTTCCTTTTCCTTGGTGACCTTATAACCTAGCTTGGGGTTGGCACCTGCTGTGGATGCCTACGTTTGGGTGGAAAATTGCACATATGCAACCAATTTCTTAGACCATCTTGGTTAAAAGATAAGTACACTTCAATCTCTACTCTTAAATAGCTATTTATAACTTTGCATTTAAGTTTACCTTCTATCTATGAATGAAATTTGAAATGGATTCCTTGGTTTAAATGAGTTTGTGCATGTTATTTTCCACTACACTAATTAAATGCATGTATGTATGATTCAAATGGCCTTATAATTTAATGGTTTTGACTTTATACTGATATTTTTCAATATTTTTCAATATTGATATCCCTACCCTATAGGTTGGCAAATATTTTGAAGGGGATGTTAAAAATGTTTGAATGATAGATAGAAGTATAGGTGAATAAGTGCAAGCACAACAAGATGGTGGAGAAGATAGTCAAAGTGAAAATATGAAAAGTATATGGAAATATTCAAAGGAGAACAATGCATAGTATGATGATGTTAGTATGAGTAAAACGAACAAAATGCATGATGAACATGATGATCATGCATTATAGTGCAACACAATGTGAAAGGAAGTTGAAATGTCATAGTTTAAAGATGTTGAACAACTAGTTGCAATCATAAGTAGTAAGATAAAAGGTGAAGTGAGAAAGAGGCCAACAAATAATTGTAAAAAGGAGTTGAACATTCAAAATGAAGAGAATAAAGAGAATAATATAATTAAAGTTAGTTAGCTAATTAAAGGAAATAATTAATGATGTATAAGACTCAATGTATTGTTGTTAATTAGAATGAGTAAATTATTGATCTTGTTCTTATCTAATCTAATTTTGCATAATTACTATGTAAAATAGTAATTGTGTAAATTAGTTTAATACACACTACCATAACTTGAACATGACAAGTTGAAAGGCATATAAATAACAATGAAGTGTATTATACTGTTAGTGGATTGAATTGATTAAATCAAACTTTATTGCAACATGTTATGTCCCTCCAAAATATTAATTAAATATAAAGAAATATTAATTAAATATAAAGGATTACAAATTAGGAATCACAAATCTTATTAATAAAGTGGTTAAAAAACTGAACACATCACACTCTCGATTAAATAATGTTCACAAAATATGTATAAACATGAATATATTTTGTACTTACTTCTAAAAAGTCATTTTAACATTCTTCTAAAACATTACCCTAGTAAGAGAGCTTATAGGATCCTCTAACATGATTCATATCACCTTTTTATCTTTTCAATCTTCATATAACCCTTTTCTACAATAATTCTCTCAAGCATGCTTATTAAACAAGCTTCCATTTCTTAAAATATTATATTTTTAACATGGACTTACCCTAATATAAAGTTTCATGTTTCATACATGATTTTGTATGGACTTAACCTAATATAAAGTTCCATGTTTCATGATCTTGTATGGACTTAAACTAACAATAAGGTCCATGTTTCATGCATTGATCTTTTATGGACTTACCCTAATATAAAGTTCCATGTTTCATGCATTGATCTTGTATAGACTTACACTAATAATAAGGTCCATGTTTCATGCATTGATCTCATATTTATTACATAACTTAAGGTTGATCTTATATATATTACATAACTTAAGATTCGAAGTCAACTATAGATAGACACACCCATTGTCATGCATGCCCCAAATTTTGAAAAAAACTAGGATGCTTTCATTACATGTGATAGGGATCCTTTCATTATCATAAGAGGTATCTTCGACTAGGCATCTTGTGGAGAAGTCTAAGAGCCATTTTATAGTGTAGGTTTGGAACGATCAAGGGGTGGAGTTGGAAAATTTTGGACTCTAACATAGTCGTTTTCAAACTACTTTGATATAAAAGATTCTAAGTGGCCATGCATTATACTAAGAAAAAAATATATTTTAATGACATGTCCCTTTATATTAATATAAAGTAGATAAACATCCACATTTAGCACGTCATGATTTAGCACTTCATGAGTGGTCACATGTGCACGCGCGTTAACATTAAAAGTAAATACATTGAAGAATGAAGATTTGAAGGACATCACTTCACAAACAACAAAAATATTAAATTCCAACCTTTATATTATTAATAATCAACAAACATATCATGTCAAGGTAGCAAACCAATGCAATTCATGGTCTTACTAAACCACAATTTTCCATAATTAAAATTAATTGATTAACATTAAACCATGAGCAATAATAAATTATCATAAGATAGTGCATCCTTTTCTCTTTGCTTTTTGAGTAGGTTTTTCCATCTTGGTAGTTTAAATTCAAAAGGGATTTTTCTTTTTTAAGTAGGTTTTTCCATCTTAGTAGTTTAAATTCAAAAGAGATTATTTATATGTTTTTTTTAAAGAATTTTATTGAAAATCGTAATTTTAATTAATAAATAAGAATTTTAATCATAAATTTTGTTATGTAGATGGGAGTTTTATTTGTTTTATTTTTTTTGTTATTTTTTTTGAATTAGTTTTGTTTAAAATTTGGTTAGAAATTTAAAAAAATAGATTGATATATGAAATTGTAGATTTTAGTGGTTGAGATTACATGTTTTAAGTGTTTTGATATCATACATCCCATAATAGTCCATAATAGTGGTGTCTTCTTTTAATCCCTACCATCTAATAATCTAATCATTCAACTGTTAATGACACTGTGTGATTGATAAATGACAAATGTATATACTCTTAATAAATGATCATTTCTGTTAATATTCACCATCAACATTCACCATCAACTATTGATTTTTGAAATATGTTGAAGAATGCAAGATTGAATGATGTCATACATCCCATAATAATGGTGTCTTCTTTTAATCCCTACCATCTAATAATCTAATCATTCAATTGTTAATAAAACTGTCTGATTGATAAATGACAAATATATATACTCTTAATAAATGATCAATTTCTGTTAATGTTCACCATCAACATTCACCATCAACCATTAATATAAATGTGTTAGTTAATCCATTTTAAAATAAATAATTAAATAACTAAACTGAAACTCAAAGATTGAATTTTAATCCATTTTAAAATAAATAAAAGACTAAACTGAAACTTAAAGATTGAATTTTTGGCAGTAGTTTAAAAGTTCTATTTTTTAGAGTTTTTCGCAACTTTTTTTGTGATTAATCCGAGAAATTTGGTGATTAATGGTTGGATCTGCAGATTTGAGTGGCTAAGTTTGTATAATCCGAGTGTCCCAGGGTTTTTCATCACGCTGAATCCATTTATACATTCAGAAATGCAATTTAAACAACAGAAAATAATGATTTTATCTCCATTTATACATTCAGAAATGCAATTTAAACAACACAAAATAATGATTTTGTCCAAATTTACATCGCCAGGTTCCAGCCAAAAAATCCAAAATATACAACATTTAACCAACACTAAAGCACTAATCTAGCACTAATCTAAATGTTCTAACTTTTGAAGATTTTCTACTCATTAATTTTTTATTCACTGATAAACAAAGTCACTAAAGCTGAATCGGATTCGTACACTGCTAAGAACGAGGTCAGCTGCTTCAATGCTTCCAAAATGATCTGTCGTTCATTTGGGGCAATTTATGAGGATATTTGGCTAAATTTGAATGGTTCTCGTCAAATTCCAGCGAAGCATGACAGTAAACAAAAATCCAAAAGTTCTGCTGGTTATGAAGCTCCAATAAAAACCACGTTCTCTGGACTTCGACAACTTCACCAAAGACAAAAACATTATTAAAATAGTGTGTCGGCAGTCTAAAATGATCTGTCTGTACTGCATGGTAAATTAGTTGGAGTTGCAGTCGAAAGAAACACGCCGTCAACAAAGGTCCGGGGAATCATTTGCAGGCGCCATTTAAAAAAACAAAGAGGACAGAAAAGAAAGAAACAAATGCGAAGGATTTAAAAACTTGTTGCTTTGATCGAGGTGCCTGTTGAGTAGTCCAGAATGGAGTGGCTGATTCACATGTGTTGACATTTGTGTGGAGGAGTTGTCTAATCCGTTAACAATTGTGTTGAGGAGTTGTCTAATCAGTTGTGTTTTGTTGAAGTTGTGTTGAGGAGTTGTTTACTCTCTCCTGATAGTTGTTGGAATTTGTAGACAAAGAAAGTTTGTTTTTATCAATTAGTGATTTGGTTTGAATATTTTGACTAATTGATACAATTGTGTTAAGGAGTTGTTTACTCTGGCCACAATTGTTGGAATTTGTCTACATGGAAAGTTTTTTTTTTTAGTTTTTTTTTTTTAATATTTTTTATTAATTGATTTAGATTTGGGTAAAATTTTTAATGAAATAATGGCATTGTTATAATAATAATAATAATAATCTATCATCAAATAGAGTGTCATTTAGACACCATCAATGGACACTTGGGATGGAGCGGTTAGGGGAGTTATTAACCCCAGCCGCGAGCTCACAGTTCATAACCACTACATGGCTCACACCCCGCCGATAGTAATGGTAGTGCGCCTAGACAGCCAGGGAGGGTTAATGGTCGCTCGTGCAAGCTAGACCAGGTGTACTGGCCCTAGGGGGGCTGTTAATTTGGCTCTAATGGCTAGGGTGGTTGTCAATTCGCGAAGCAATAAATGAGCAATTGCCCTAGTTCAATTATCCCATCTCCCTCCGCTCTTGCTCATGCTCGGCTTCTCTGAATTTTTATTCATCGTCGCCCTCTATGTTTCTTTCATCATCTCAGATGCTCTCTCACCTTACCAGCTCCTTCGCTCCATTTCCCTCTACAACTGTGTTGGCCTCAATGCTCATTTGCTCTCTCTGGTGCAGTCTCACCATCCCCTCGGCCCTCACAAGAGTCTTCTCTGCAACTTCACTAGTGCCTCTCTGCTTTCGGCCCCTTCAAGCTTTCCCAAGCATCTTCTAACCGCCTCTTTGCCCTCAACCTCAGGCCTCCACTTTTCTCCCAGCATGCCCAAAGAAAAGAGAAATCCTAAGAGAGGTGTGCGGTACTATAGTGCCCTCTCCAGGCGTAACATACTCTCCCCCTCCCAATTGGCTCTCATAGCCCACTTTTCTAGCCCAAGGCACAATACCCAGGAGTTGTCAGAGGCACCTCCATCCTCCCCTCACTCGCTCCATGGCATTAGCTTGGCTAAGGAGGAAGCGCCACCTTCGTGCGCACGCATTCCTCTGGCCACCAGTCTTCTAACCCCCCCAAAGGACCCATATTATGGCGATGGCAACTGCATAGTGGAGGAAGAGATTCCCCCGTGCTAGCAGGAGACCCCCTTGAATGTTATGGCCATGGTGGATGAAGATGATATGATGATTGCATTGGAGACAGCTGAAGCAGCGAAAGAAATGGACGTCGAGATGATGGAGAATCTGCCTCCATCGACCCAACTCCGATTCACAGAGGAGCACATTCAGTTCATCTTTGAGCTGTGACAAAAATTGGATGATGAGGCCCATATCCATACCTACTTGGGACATCGCTTGAATCTTCTAATGGACACAATGACAACTGCTCCAACAAGCAAAAAATGTCCAACCTGTGGACAACTCTTTGTCTTAGCCTACAACGCTCAAGGATGGTTGAGCCCAAGCTAGCTCCCATGTTTCATGGTTTCTTTTTGTTTTTGTCACTACCGTAGAGAATTACCATTCTCTTACATGCTCTGTAAGACAGTCGGCCATGGCCACTGTACACTAGATACTCTGCTCTCTTTTTTGTTTCACAGTTTCATACATGTGTTTAGTTACAGTTTCAAACATGCTTAATGGCCACCTGTCCTGGTTCTGTGTTGTGGTGAGACATGTAGTAGAATCATGTTTTTTGTATAGACACACAATGATATAAATATATTTTTGGACTCTTTTATTTACAAAATAATAATAATAATAATAATATATATGAAAGTATACATGACCTTCTTGTTTAAAATGCAAGGGACACTTTAGTAATCTAAATTGTCAATTTTGACTAACGTTTACAGTTTGAAATTCCAACCCTCATCACTATGAATCATGATAAAACTTTACTTATTTACTTAAAATTTCAGATTTCAACTTAATATTGTTTCACCATATATAAATTTTCAATCATGATAAAATTTTACAATTTCGGCCAAACTCCTATCAAATTTGTTACTGAAAAAGAATCCCCTTACTACGAGAAAGAGTATGTATACCACAAAATTAACTTCCTCCCAAATTTGTTACAGAGAAAGAATCCCCTTACTACGAGAAAGAGTATGTATACCACAAAATTAGCTTCCTCCCTTGTCCTGACTCTGACTCTGACTCCTCCAGCTTCTGCCAGTAGCTGTTGGGAACCACAGCAGACAATGCCAAATACTAAATTCTTAGTTGGGTGTGTTTTATAATGGTGGCCTGCCTGGCATGTCTGCTCAACCTCCTTTGTCTTTACATATTTCGGAATTTCAATTTATATGGGATTGTGGTTGCCCCCTCTTCGTAGAGCATCGTGGGCATCGATCGACGTTGTGAAAATTCAGCTCAAGTCATAGGTATCTGGAGTTAGAAGCCTGTAAGAAGATGAATTGGAAGGCGCTGATGAATGGTATTTGGGAAATGGCAAAGGATGCCTTGTGTCAGAAGCTCTTTGCTTCCCATTTGCCTTCAAATCTCCCTCTTCCCGACCTTAAACATGTCTCCTGTGTCGTTACAGGCGCCACCAGTGGAATCGGGCTTCATACTGCAAGGTCTATTGGTTGCCTATGCATACTCTACACATTTCTGTAAGACTCTACTTTTCTCTTATTTGGGGTGTTGTTTTTGTTGCAGAGAGCTTGCTATGGCTGGTGCCCATGTCATCATGGCCTGTCGTAACACAAAAATTGCTTCAGAGCTTGCACAGGAATGGCAGAGACAACAAAAGCAAGCCAACAGGGATCCCCTATCCATAGAAGTATGGGCTCATCATAACTATAATCTGGATTTGCTCTATTATTTTTCTAGGCTTTGTCTAATATAAGTCCATGCACCAGCAGGTCATGGAACTCGAACTCATGTCGTTGTCATCAGTAAGATCATTCAGTGCCAATCTGGTGTCCCGTCAAGCGCCCCTTCACATTCTCATCAACAATGCCGGAATCTACAGAATGGGAGGTATGCATATATGGGAAAAATAGTAGAGTATGAATCATTTTAAGGATTCATAAAAAAATCTTAGTAATCTCACTTGTTTTTAAGATTCTAATTATAAATATGTAACCATATAAAAATTGTCAAATTTGTAAAGTTTAGATAGTCTTCCACATTGCTATTAACAATGCTGATATCTATAGAATATTTATAAAGTATTTATGTGAGAAGCAGCAAAACTTTAACACTTGTAAAGATTTATACTTATTTTTGAAGTGAGAAATCTTTGCAAATTTTAGTAATTGGCCAAGAAACTTTAGAAAAACTTAACCAAATGACTACAATTAAGCTTTAAAATTTTCCAGTCAACACAGTGATTTGATATATTACTGTATTATGCTTGCAGAGCCACAACAGTTCTCTAAGGATGGCAACGAGCAGCACATGCAAGTTAATCATCTGGGACCTGCACTCCTGACAATCCTCCTCCTACCTTTACTTCTCAAAGCTGGAGCTGCTTCCAGAATTGTTAATGTAAACTCTGTGGTATGATAATAAACAACCTCACTGCCCTGCTCTGTATTTTCCATAAAGTCATGCTTGATGTTTTCTAAGCTTTAATGTCCATCATGTTTTTATTATTGATGTATCCAGGCTCACCATTGCGGAGTAGTGGACCCTCAGGATCTCAATCTCAAGTTGAAGAGAAACAGTTTCAACTGCATTAGTGCTTATGGTGCGAGCAAACTTGCTCACGTATGTAAAACCATGACTTTGTACTACTGCACTTTAGGTTATGCTATTTTTTCTATTCCAATGCAAGTAGGTCACTAGTTCAAATCTCAGGGTAAAGGTTTTAGGTTTTTCAAAGATTCGTTGGTGTATGGGTTTACAGTATTGATAGACTGAATCGATCACTATGAGTTGGTTAGGACCCTTTGCTATAAATATATGCTACTTGACTGTAATGTTTACTTATTAATTTGTCTGTTCCTCCAAAATTCTGTACCAGTTGATGTTCCTTTCAGTACTATCCAGCAAGCTTCCAGCCAATGCTGAAATCGATGTGATCGCTGTTCATCCGGGAATTGTTAGCACAAATCTGGTTTGTTCCACAGCATTACACTATTAAAAAAAATCTATATCTTTTTTCTGTATCAAGTCTTATTTCAGAAACTGAATGATTGTTTTGTGTATCTTACAGCTGGGAGTTATAGCAAGTCATTACAGCAACAAATCCTTCTGGAGATTCGATGCTGCAGAAGGTACTTCTCCCCACTATATATATTGTATATATAATAATTTCCATCTTTCACCAGCCTGAGAATTTGTGATCTCATGGGCCTGTTTCCATTTAACAGGAGCAAGAAGTGTGTTGTTCTGTGCAACAACTGCAAACGTTCCCAGAAACGATACTGATCAGATTCATAGAGTTGGTGGAGAGGACGATCAGGATACTAGTACTAAGTTTGCATATTACAGATATGATTGCAAACCAGCAAAAGTTTGTCAGCGAGCAAACGACAGAACCGTCGCTCTCCAAGTGTGGGATAAAACGCTGGGGCTTCTGGGTGTTTCCCCTGCCAACATTGACATACCTAATTTCTGCAATCAGACCACCACTCTCCTGGATTTTTCAAGAGAGCAGTCTATTTGTGTAGATAACGTTCCTGAATTTAGATTTTGATAATGAAATCTTGTAATTTGATATTGTAAATGGATTCGCTGATTAAACAACTTCATATTATAATGGATTTTAACGAAATTTTTACAACAAAAATCTATAAATATTGATTCTCATTCAAACAATTCTTTTCATCTAAGAAAAAGTAGTACGGTAAGTAAACTCACCAATACTTCTCCACATTTTGTGGGGTAAGAATGCTGTAAGGATAATATTCCCAAGTTCCAAGTTTTGTGGATGGTAAAGATACTAAATCGTAATCTCAGAGATACAAAGCTTGAACTCGTGAACTCCTCATAAGTTTTGTGGATAGTAAGGATACTAAATCGTAATCCCAGAAATACAAGGCTTGAACTCGTGAACTCCCCCATACCCCATACCTATGACCTCCCATTCCGAAGAAGTGAACAATTATGCTATCCATAGAGCTTCATTCAAACAACTCTATATTACAATAATAACAAGAATCAAAACATATAATTCCAGCCGTTCCCTCAGAAAACCTCAAAGAAAAGTTAAAACTCCCCATACAAATCCTGTGTACTCTGTGATGACGTAAAGTTTCTGTACAGGAATACGGATCCTGTAATGTACAGGGTGTCACAATTTGCAATATAGAATTCAGTTAAAGCTTCTGTCAAAATCATGCTGCGCCTTTGTAGACGGTATCAATATGATTCATTGAACTGCAAAGTCGATTCTCGTAATTGCATATTCTATATGATCCATTTCCCGAGACCTAAACTCGTCACGCTACGTATTAAAATAATTAAGCAGACTCACAGGCCCATTGGAGGGAAGTACGACGAATCATCAGATAATTTTCTCTTTTTGCATGCTTTCGTATTTCAACGTTTAGAATAGAGCAAACTGCTAAGCATGGGAAGTACATGCGGATAACTTCGTGATTAAACAATTGGGAACAAGAAAATGGAAGAAAGGAGGAGACCACGACGAGGCCGGTAGTTGTCCATATCATATCATCATATATCATAATAGATATGATGGTGATGGTTTTAAAAAATATTATATAATTATTTATTCATATTATAAATAATGGAAATTATAGGAATTATATTAAGGAGAAAAAGATACTAATGAGTATGAGTATAATTATGAAAATAAATAATTTATATAAAAATAAAAAATATAATATGTTATAGTTACAATTAAAACCTAATTAGGATGGTATTGGTTTTTTTTTTATGGGATTAAAGTTATATATGATTAAAAGTTAAAAAAAACACATAATACATAATGTCATTGTAATCTCAACTATGAGAAATATTAGGAAGTTTGGTGAGACAGCTCAGGTAAGACAAGCGTACCTTACTCCAAGAGATGGGAGGAGGTCTTGTGATCGAACCTTTCTGAGTCTCTGGGATTGATCAATAAAAACTAGACCAATACCTTTAAGTATTGTAATTTTTATTTTTTTATAAATAAATAAGTTTAAAATAAAAATAAATAAATAAAATTACTACATTAATAAATAAATAAATATATATATTAAGGAGAAGAAAATAGTAATTAGTATAATTATGAAACCAAATAATTTATATAAAAATAAAAGAATGTAATATGATATAGTTACAATTAAATTGTAATTAGGATGATATTGATTTTATGTATGGGATTAAGATTATATATGATTAAAAAGTAAAAAAAACATATAATGTCACTGTAATCTTAAGTATAAGAAATACTATGATCATAAATTTCTAATAAAAATGGAATTCTAACTCTTTATAGAGCACCAAATAGATTACTTTAAATGATTAAATTTCATTTACATATAATGATTTTTGGAGATTTTATCAATAAAAACTAGACCAATACTTTTAAATATTGTAATTTTACATATTTTAAATAAATAAATAAATTTAAAATAAAAATAAATAAATATAACCATTACATCAATAAATAAATAGTGCATAAAACTCCCCTAAAGTTGTAAGGAAAAAATAAAATAGTACATAAAGCTCTCCTCGGGTTATAGAGAAAAGGTATAAATCAATCACTTCCATTTTAACATTAAAGAGGGAGAGAAAGAAAAAATATAAATTAATCACTTACTTCCATTTTAACATTAAATAGGAAAAAAATATAAGTGAATCACTTCCATTTTTAATATTTTAATATAAAGGTTGTCAACATGGATCTTAGGGAGTTTTAAGTAGGTAATAAAATAAAAATAAGGTAAAATATATTTTACATATTATAAAGAAAACAAAGTTTTGTGAAAGTATTTATTTTTACATATTTAAATGCATCACTAATAACAATTTTAAAGGTGACTTTCTATGTTCAAACTTTGTAAAACATTATACTTTTGAAAGAAAAAAAAATGCACCCACACTAAACATATAAATGCACTATTGTTCATAGTACCAATGTATTTTGAAACAAGGTATATTGCTTTGTTTCAAGGTACATTGCTTTGGGGTTTAGAAAACAAATTTTGTTAAAACATTTATTTTAAAAAAACAATGAATGTCCATTGTTTTAGGGTTTAGAAAACAAATTTTGTAAAAAGAGGTTTAGAAAACAAATTTTGTAAAAACATTTATTTAAAAAAATTACTATGTAATAAAACTTTAAGGCATCTATGTGGTGTGAATTATACATGCAATTGCATTAGTGCTTCTCTATACAAAGCACACCACAAGTTAAATAAAAAACTTGAATTTTGTAAAAAAATTATTTTGAAAAACTAGTATGTAATGTTTACTAAACCTATAAACACATCAATGCATAACTCTACCATATTCCATAGTGCTTACTAAAATTTTCATAATCTATAGTACTTACTAAAATTGTAAACACATCGATGCACAACCCTACTAAGCACATTGTGGTAGGATTTAATAGTTAAGAAATATTAGGTTATCGGTGTGCCTAGACCTATACCCACACCCATGCATTGGAATACAAGGTACACTATCGTAGGTTTGAATTAAAAAAATTACCAAATCGATTTCTCATTTTTCTCATTTTTATTTTCCATCAGTGCTTCCAACACTTTCAAGCATCGATGCTCTTTTCCCATGTATGAGTGTTATGTTGTCTTGTGCTTCCAAATTGCTGGATTTCATTGACAATTTTCATCCACAATGGATTCCATTTAATTTTCAAATTTTCAAATTAGGATTTCCTTCATGTTTCAACAATTAAAAACAAGTTCACTCAACAACTTCATCTATCATGCATGCCCATCCCTCATACCTATTTGAACCATAACCTAACCCTAAGGTTCCACTTAACCTCCATCAATCTCCTCCTTCAAGCCACCATCATCATTGATGCCCTTATCATAAATCCTAAGCATCATGTGACACAATGTCATTAGATATAGCATTAATGGGCATGGACCATACCCCCTAAGTGACACAGTCATGCTCTTTCAGCACTCATTCTCACTACACAAACACTCTCACCTTTTGTTCAACATCCCTTCACACATAATTGTCAAATCAAACGCCAAATGACCACTCTTCTTATGGAAAATGGTAGCCAACACATGTCATGTCTTAGGTCTTGATAAAATGCCTCTAGCTACCCACTACCACCCATACATCACTTTATCATATCACTTGGGTCCAATGCAATGGCCCCAAAATTTTGGTTCATGCTCATTGTACTCTCACTTTTTCTATAGACCCATTATGAGATACCATTGAATGTAATTTGTCACCCCTAGACTATTGTGATCTCCTCCTAGGGATATCATACCAACAACTACATCATTCTATTGATGATTCTATTCACCACACATATTAGGTTTTCAAACATGGTAAGATGTATGAGCTTACCTCTACTTTGATCACCCATCCTCCTACCATTTCAAGCAATAATATTTTTCATTGAGTTAACTTAGACAAATACCTCACCCTTTTCCTAGTGTGACATGCCAAACTTGACAACACATTACAACATACTGTTATTTCTATGTGCCAACCCTTGCTCGATGATTTTGAAAATATTTTTGAGCCACCTACCAGCCTCCCACCTATAAAAAATACACAACATTCTATTGATTTAATTCTCGGCTCCCTATTACCCAACACCCTAGCTTACCATCTCACACCCATTAAGGCTATTGAAGTCCAATGTTAACTCAAAATCATTCTAGAATCTTTCCACATCCAACCTAGTACCTCTCCTTATGGTTCATTCGCCTTCATTATTTCCAAGAAAGAGAAGCAAGAATGGCACTTAGTCACAGAGTATAGGGCTCTCAATCAAATTACTATAAAAAAAATGATATCCACTACCCAAAATTGATGATTTCCTAGGTCACCTCTAGAGAGCCAAATATTTCACAAAGTTGGGTCTCATAGCAAGTTATCATCAAGTACGCAAGGAAGTAGGGGATACATGGAAGGCTTCCTTCAAAATTTTTATTTTATTTTATCAATGGATAGTGATTCCATTCAATATTTCTAACACTCTAGATACCTTTGTGATCCAAAAAATCCTTAGATGTTGATAATTTTAAATACACATGAACATCGACTTGATCTTCGAAATAAAATGATCGCTTGATGGTTTTGAAAATTATATGTGAAATACTTATATAACCAAATCCACTTTAATGATAAATGACTTGCAAATAATTGAACTTGAAATGAACAACAATAATATAATCATATACACAAGTTGGAGAAAACAAAGTTCACCCAATTTAGGCTACCTCTTCGGGCCTACTTCCAATAGAGACTTCTTATATTAATGATCAAACGATTGTGTTTTACAATAACTTTTTTGCATGTTTCTCAAATGAAGAAACATAGTGCACCATTGAATTGCTGACGAAAAATTCTGCAAAATTGATATAAAATACTTGAAATTTTGTCAAGGTACCCTTCGACGCACTTTACAGTGTAGCCTCATAAACTTGTGTACCCTTGGGAACGAATTTCGAGACCAATCTGCATTAATTATGTGTGTCTTGTTCCTTGAGGTGCGAGACATTAAATATGGCACCCCTTCTAACCAAATCCTAAAAATTATGGCATAAACTAAATGTAATTTATCTGGTTCTATAACCAAATCCGGACTTGTATCCGAATCGATTATAGGTGGCATGTTAAGTTGTTTGTATGGATGGTGGTTCAACGGTTTCATTCCCACCAACTGCAATTTTATACTATATATATAGTTCAACTATTGGGACCGCCCAAAACTTTGGATAACCTTATGCTATAACATATGGTTATACACCATAACTCCTGCGCAAATTTTGAAACATTGTTATTTGGTTATATGCGTTGAGCCCTTTCGAGATTAGGTGTTGGTGATATGGTATGTATCAATACCAAGGGCCAAGGGTTGAGGGCTTAGTCCCTCATTCCTTTGGCTTCCCATATGAAGCTTAATATAACTTTAAATATATTGATTTCCATAGATAGGTTAAGACCCATCGTATGGTGCATTGGTAGTGGGGACTATGTTAGGCCTTAGGAAGTTATGGAGGTCATGGGTTATACCCCCGTCGACTCCATAAATTTTAATACACATTGAACCATATTGGCCAATGGGAGGTTGCCATGTGGCAGCCTCCCATTGGCTCTTCAATGCCACATGTCATAATATGATTGAACCAATTGTCTTCCACTTATCACCATGTAATTGGACCACTTGTCATTGTACCTTTCCTAGTCAGCTAACAATTAGGTGCCACGTGTCACCCTTGCAGTGGTGACACATGTCACCCCTCTATGTTCCCTTGTACTTTGACCTTTGAACTTTTTTCCAGGTTTGACTGGAACTTTGACCACTCATAAAATTTGCATACGAACTTCGTTTGAGGTAAAATTTGAGTCATTGGAAAGCTATCACCGAGCTCTACGCAATGATGTCATTTTTAGGATGATTTAAATAATTTGAATTTTGAGCATTTCTGAACCATTATGGAACTTTGTGGATGTTTTGAATCTTTCTAGACCTCTATGAGCATTCTCGAATCCTCTTGGATCATTACTCCCCATTGGAAGAATTTTCAACCTCCAAAATTTTACTCAGCAACTAAGTGAGGGTAGAGTTCCCACACCCTTCTGATCTCCATCCATTTGGATTTACTTGGTTTTACCCTTTAAGACCAACTTGAATATATTCCACATCACCTTGTTGTGAAGCTCTAATCCTTCTATCGAGAATGAAATCTTCGTGTAGCTCATCCAAATACTCTAGAGAAAAATAATCAATTGTTGGAACCTGAATACTTTCATCTTCATCCATAATCATAGGAGGCTCATAAAACTTCAAATTCTCAACATTTACCATTGAATACATTGTCATGTAGGCTGGATCTAAACGAAAGGCATTAGTACCAATCTTCTCTAAGATATTGAATGGACCATATAAAATTGGCTTTAGTGTTTTACCTTCACCTTCCATTCTATCTTTGTTGATATGAAACCATACTTGATCACCGACTTAAAACTGGTGATCAACCCAATGTTTATCATTCCTTGCTTTATACTTGGCTTGGCTCTTCTCCAATTGTTCCTACACTGCTTGATGTACCTGTTGAATCTTTTGAATGAACCTGTTAGCTTTATCTGTATCATATTGTCCATCTTCTTTACCTACTTCTCCAATAACAAATTCCATAGGTAATTTAGGCAAGTACCCAAACATACTTTAAAATGAGTTTTCTGAGTAGACGAATGCATGGCATGATTATAGGCATATTGGATATAAGGAAATTGTTCATCCCATAATTTAGGATGCTTGTTGCAGTATCCTCGAAGTAGATATACCACTATTATGTTTACCACATATGTTTGTCCATGTTTCCATGGATGAAAATCCATGCTCTTCTTCAACATAGTGTCCATTAGCTCCCATAAATGAGACCAAAAATTTCTCAAAAAGCGAGAGTCTTGATCTGATATAATAGATGTAGGAAGTACAAAATGAATCCATACATTAGTGAAGAATATATGTGTTGTTTGTTCAATTGTGACATGTTTCTTGCATGGCATTAGAATACACATCTTGTTGAATATTTCCACCACAACATATAGATAATCATGACCTATCCTAGACATCGGAAAACCCCCTACAAATTCCATGGAGATACTTTCCCATGGTTGTGAAGGTATCGGAAGTGGTGTATATAATCCCCATTTTTTGTTGCTAGGTTTATGTGTGGCACACATGACACACCCTTTGATATACTTGGAAATTGTCTCTTTCATCCGAGGCCAATAAAAATACCTTTGTAACTGTAAAATTGTCTTTCCAAACCCGAAATGACTAGAGATGAGAGATGTATGAGATTCTCTGATTACATTTACCCTTTCATCTCTTGTTATAAATAATTTTCCAATATGATATAATAAACTACCATGCATATAATAGTCTGATTGTATATTTCCATGAGTTAATGCATCATATACTTCTCTAAAATCATCATCCCTAGCATATTGTTCTTCATAGATTTCATGTGCTAAAGGATTATTCCTAAGTATTGCAGATGCATTAATTACTAGTCTTGATAACATATCCACAACTTGGTTATGAATACCCTTCTTATAGATTACTAGATGAATTTTTTGTAGAAAACCCATCGACCTGAAGTGTCGTGACTATTGTAGCTTGGTCTGTGACTATAAATATTGTAATGGATGATGATATGTATGAATGATTGTCTCCTTTCCCATTAATTAATGCTTCAATTTATTTACACTTTGTACCAATGCATGCAATTCTGTATCATATGTTGGATAGTTAATCACAGCTTGAGTAAACGTCTCAAAATGATAACGTATAGGTTTACCTTGTGTTGGGTTATGAAAAAGGTACAAATATCCTCCTTATTCCCATAGTTCATGATACAATCTTGATTGACTTTTCTGTTACTTAAGGATAAATAGGATCGAAAATGATTAATATGCCTTCTAGTGATATTATTCAAGTCACGTTGAATAGATTCTAAAATACGGTTGGAATTGTTTGATTTTGTTATAGGATTGGTTAAATATTGTCAAAACCAAAATAGCAAAGGAAATCTTGAAGATGCGTGAGCCATTGGAGGTTAAGGACTTTTGGCATAAAAACAGTTTTAAAGATGATTCAATTTTCTATATTGTAACTTTATAATAGTAAAGCAATCCTGAGGATATTCCGATCCTCAGGATGGCTTGATTTACTCATATTATTGTATATATAGAGGATAATAGATCCTGAAAGACATTCTAAGAATTGTGTTCAAGTATTCAGACTCAGATTTACTCTGCACAAGCCATTTTTGTGAATGATGTACCAGCTATGAAGTTAATAAAAGATTTGATCGTTTTCACCATTTCTACATACTAAGTTTCTAGTAGCAGTGCTTCTAAGGACCAAGGGCCTAGTCTAAAGGAGCTATTGTTTTAGCTGTAATTGTATCAGTTTGATTTATGTTTTACGATTCAATTCTCTTTCACAATAGTTAAGACGAATGCATAAGCATGTTAATGATTTCATATAGTTTGCATATAGAAGATAGATATTTCTCTTGAGTGTTAATGATTGTTGATTCCAATTCCTATTACTGTAGTTTTATGCTTGACATTTCCTCACGTTTTCATACGCATTGTTCCTTTTACTTAAGATTCACAGTTGTTGTTCCTTTCGAATAGGTTACAATTGTCGTTCCTTTTAGTTAAAGTTACAATTGTTGTTCCTTTCTGTTTAGTTATATTTGTTGTTCCTTACGATTAGATTACAATTGCAGTTTCTTTCCATTAGATTAATTCATTATTTCCTTTCCAACAATTCAATTCATATTTAATAGTTGATTCTGCAAGTCTTTACTAGATCCAATCATTTTTTTTTTAATGAATTTAGCAGGTTAGCTAGTTCCTTTTCATTTACAACATGTTAGAAATTAGATTTCAATATTGTTAAGTAAGATCTTAAGCTTAGAATCTTTAAATGAACATTTGAGGAACTTGATTGTGGATAAACTCAGGTTTTCTTTAGCTACACGATTTTAGCCTCTACAAGCTATTTGCATAGACTTTGTTGATGTTCTTGAGATAAAAGACGAATCCTTGAGTTGATAAATTAATGTTAAACTAAGGTTGTTTTCAGGACATCTTTAGACCCCAACATTTTGGCGCCACTACTGGGGAGAATGTCAAAGGTATCATAGTTTGTGCCTCTAGAGGATGAGGTATTGAAGACGGAAGGTAAGAACCTAGGTAGGTAATAAGTAAGATGCTTATGCCAACGCCTACCTCCAGCTGATGCATTAAGAGGTTGCATAGGTGTTTTATTTCTTGAGATTCTTTTTACGTGAAGTGTGTATGACTAAGAAGAAAGATCTTGAAAAACCAAAACCCCCACCAAAAATTACTAAAGCCCAGGGCTCGATGCTCCCTGGGAGAAGCACTTTCATAGACGACATCATCCAAAAAGCTAAATCTCAAGCTTCGGTTGGACCTAGGAAAGGATCTACCTGAATCCCTCAAGTAGCAGCCTCACCAACTGCAACCCACGCTAAGATTCACAACAAAACTGAAGGGACTGAGAAAAGCTTTCAGAGCATATATCTTCCACCTCTCACCCCTTTAGAAGAGGTAAATTCTCGTAATCTGGAGGAAGGAGAAGGAGAAACCAATGGGGTTTCCAAGGCAGATCCATCACCATCCCCTGATCCTGAATCTCCTGTGAAAGAAGAAGGTATACCTGAAATCCCAGATAGAGGGAGTGCAATCAAATCCCCTAGAGGGTCAAATAATCAAACACCTCGAATAAAATACTCGGATAAAGAAATCCCTGAATATTTCTGGCACATTTTCGATCAAATGGAACAACCAAATCAACAACGTCCCCATACTTCCACATTGGAATATCCGATAGTTGATCCAATTGCCAATGCCCCCATGAAGGCAATCCCCCTACAAAACCTGCCAACCTTCCATGGATTGATCTCAGAAGACCCGAACACATTCTTATTTGAATTTGATGTCCTATGTAGAGGGTATGATTACACCTCTGAATCCTAAAAATTAAAATTGTTTCCCTCCACTTTGAAAGGAGAATCTCTATGCTGGTTTATGGGATTAGGGGGCATAACTATAAACTCATGGGATGAGATGAAACATGCCTTCTTGACAAAATATCAATATTATTGTAGAACCAAAGACCTGAAAGATGAAATCTTTCAAATGACTGCAAAAGAAAATGAATCATTAGAAGAATATGTTGAGAGATTTCTGTATAATTTACAAAGATCACCCTATGGTACATCATGAGGTGAAGTACTTAAGGAAACTCTGATTAAGGGTATGAAAGATGAATGGGTAGAAACATTGAATCTAATGGGAAAGGGTGACATTTATCAATAAACTTATGATAACATCATTCAATTGTGTATCAGGTTCTCACGAGGAAGCACACTGACCAAATCAGGAATGCAGACTTCCCTCACCAGAAGTAGCAATACTACCAGCGAGGGTGTTACGCGAGCTGAAGTTGGTAATCTCTTAGAAAATTTCAAAATAGATATTCTGAGCACTCTGATTACACAATTGAATGTATTGCAGGCCAAACAAAAAAAAATAGAAGAAGAACATACTTTGGCCATATTTTTCCACAAATGCAAAAGAAAACATGGTCCAATGGATTGTCCTTTGGATGTGGTTTGGGTTTGCGCTATCTGCGCCAAGGATCACAACACGGAACAATGCCCATCGCTTCCTAGATTGAAAGTTGTCTTTAGAGAAGCGGAAGAAGAAACAAAGCCATTATATCTGATGGCTCAACATCATCAATGGCAGAACCGACCTCCAAATACACTACAAGACCCTTCCTCTCTCTTTCCCAGACATTATAATCAACAGAAAAATTCTGATAATGCATGGCAGGGCCAACAATTTACTAATCATAACTAGCAACCCCACCAATACCCACCTACAAATCCCACTTGGCCAAACTAGTCCACTGCAAATCCTATCTGGAAGAATCAACCAACTGCAAACTCTACCTGGCCTAACTCACAATATCCCACCGTGCCCTAGAAAAATTCAAATAACCCCTACCCTTCATAGTGGCCCAATACGACTTCCCAAAACCCAAATTGGAACTAGAATTGGTAGTGCCCCATGGGGATAAACAATCAACCCATGGGGATGGCTCCTCAAACCCAACCCACGCTGCAAGCTCCACTCCAACTGCCCCAAAACCCTCAATCGCAATTGCGCCCCCATTTAACAGCCCAATCTCACCCAAACTCTAATAATAGACCATCTCATCTCATCCATATTATGGAGAACGGGGAAGGGGAAACCAAATCAGTAGGGTGCAATGAACTTCAGTTAAGATCGGGGCGTATAATCTCTCCTGAAGAAAATAACATTTCTCAAGAGCAGGAGAATGAAAAACAACCAACAATAACACCCTCGACTGTGGTAATAACAGAAGAAATCGAGCAGGGGGGAAACACAGTTGAATCATAGGATCCTGATAAGGATGCAACTCCTTCCCCTCTGTTCCTCGAAAGATTGATGATAGAAAAACCTGTCGAATATCCCAACTTTGACATTGTGGGGGAACTCAAGAATCTATATGTCAATATTCCACTCCTGCAGGCTCTACAAGATATTCCAATTTACACAAAAAAATCAAGGAACTATGTGGAAGGAAGCCTGTTAGGAAGATCAAAAATCCCTCATCGACAGTTCGCGTAGTAGGAGCCTTATATGATCTAATTCTTGGTAGACAAGAACCAATCAAATATGCAGATCCAGGGAATCCCATAGTGACAATTCAGATCCAGGGTTGTTCTTTTCCAAATACACTAGTTGATTTGGGAGCGGCCATCAACATCCTGACTATGGAAACTTGCAATACCCTGGGTTTTGACTCCTTCGAACCCACCCCAATTATGTTACAATTGGCAGATTGATCGGTGGTTCGACTAGTTGGCACATTATATGATATAGCCATCTCCATCGACTCTTCGGAGTATCTGACAGATTTCCACATCATCAACCCAAGAAGTGGACTTGAAGGGAATCCATTGATACTGGGTAGACCATGGCTTGCAACAACAAATGCGTACATAGGATGTCGAACAGGTAATATGACAATTGCTAGAGGAGGTGTCACAAAGAATCTCATCTTATATCCTCCTGCCAAGACAAGCCCAACTTTCGTATATCCACAATTTCCACCACCACGATATCCATAAAAGGATTTATGAGCCCCTCTTACACTGGAAGAAACCCTTAGACTTAAAAACTAGCTAGAGGATGATGTAATCAGTGGGTTTATTAATATCCCAACCACCGTGAGTAACCTAACCTACCAGATGCTCCAAGTTGTTCTAAACTATGAAGCACAGGGAGACCTGCTGGAAGATTTAATGGAACAACAAATTCCAACTACAGTTGTTAATAACAACAAATCCGTTGAGATTTCACCAGGGAGGTCTCTGAACATCAATGCCAATTTAGATGAACGACAACAACAAAATCTAATTCAAGTCCTCTCCAAATACTAGCAATATTTTTCATGGGAGTATTTTGATATGAAAGGTATTGATCCGCAACTCTGCAGACATCACATTTATATTGAGAAAGACTCTTGACCTATCTGATAGTCGCAGAGAATACTGAATTCCAGTCTCGGGGATATTGTTAAGGAAGAATTACAAAAGCTGTTGGATGTAGATTTTATATACCCTATCTCAGATAGTCATTGGGTTTCCCCATTAGTGATCGTCTCAAATAAAAATGGGAAATGGAGAATCTGTGTTAACTACAGGGAACTTAACAAATCCACTCAAAAGGATCATTTCCCCTTACCCTTCATCGATCGAGTCCTAGATACTCTGGCAGGAAAGAAATTATTTTCTTTCCTAGATGGTTTTAGTGGCTACAATCAGATCCAGATCGCCCTAGAAGATCAAGATAAAACTACATTCACCTGCCCCTGGGGTACCTTTGCATACAAAGTATTTCCCTTTGGACTATGTAACGCTCCAGCCACATTCCAACGGGCCATCCTGAGCATATTCAACGACTTGATCAGTGAAGGGCTTGCAGTCTACATGGATGACTTCACTCCTTATGGTGATGACTTCGACCAATCACTGAATAATCTGGAGAAGGTACTGGAACGGTGCATTGCTACCAGGTTATGTTTAAGCCATGAAAAATGTCACATGATGATGATAGAAGGTCTGGTACTAGGGAATTATATTTCTGCAGATGAAATTAGAGTAGATCTAGGAAAAATAGAGGTAATCCTTAATCTACCTACACCACACACACAAACAGAGGTACGTAGTTTCCTTGGCGCTTCTGGATACTATCGTAGATTTATGGAAATTTTTGCAAGAACCACTGCACCTTTACATGATTTGACTGGTAATGTGGAGTTTTAGTGGTCTGACAAGTGTGATGTGGCATTTTTAGGACTCAAGAATCTTATATCGACGACACCGGTGTTGAGGGGACCAAATTGGAAAATACCATTTCACATCTCCACCGATGCATCAAATATTTCCATTGGCGTTGTCCTTGGACAGGAAGAAGACAAGAAACCTTACACTATTTATTTCATTAGCAAGAATCTTACTCCAACTGAACTTAATTATACAGTAACAAAAAAAGAATTTTTTAGTTGTTATACAGGCCATCAATAAATTTCGTCATTATATAAAAGGCTATCCCTTTATTCTATATATTGATCATTCTGCTATTAGATATCTAGCTAATAAACTAATCACTAATGGATGAATCACTCGGTGGTGATTACTCTTGCAGGAATTTGACATCACCATCAAAGATCGACTCTGGAGAGAAAATATTGTCCCAGACTTCCTATCCCACATACCCAAAAAAAATGACTCCTTAACAGTTGAAGATCAATTTCCAGATGAGCATTTGTTTTCCGTTACCACAAATCCACCTTGGTACGCTTATGTGGAAAATTATCTGGCAGCGGTAATATTACCGACACATCTATCATCAAGGGAAAGAAAATTGATCGTCCAGCATAGCGCACGATTCACTTGGATCAACGGATATCTCTTCCACACAGGAGCTGATCTCCAGATCCGCAGATGCGTATGAGATGACGAAATCTATGACATACTAAAGGCAAGACATGACAAACCCTGTGGTGGGCATTTTGCAGACCATAGGACTAGACACAAAATTATATAGGTTACTATTGGCCCTCAATATTCAGAGATGCGAAGAAATACGTCCAGACCTGTGACAACTGTCAATGGATGGGAAAACCTGTAGTGTACCCATTCACTACCGAGGTTTCCAAACCTCTCGGTTTCCATTCTATACATGGAATTTTACATAATTCATACAGACATTATAAGCTCATGCATTTAACACAATTAAACACATTTAATTTACAGAGTGAAACATAACTGGTTACTGCTACAATTAAACATTCTGTAGCATTCAACAGTAACTCATTTACACAGCGGAAAACATGATTCATGAACAACACAGTCATGCCAAATGTGGTAAAAACATAATTCAGATACTTATCTTTGAGCAGCTGTAGAATTCACCAACCAAGTCCAGGCCTTCCACGAACCTCCCAGCCTTAGACCACACTATTCATCAGCTCAACAGTGGGTCACCCCAAGTTGGGACCGAGCTCCACCCCAAGGCAAGGAATCTAGACACAGGCTGAGGTTATAGGGAAGATAGCACATACACATCACCAGGAAGAAAGATCTCCCAGGAATCTCCCACGCTCACTGCCCACAGACCCTCATTCCCCACATGCTTGTTCCACCCCAGGAGAGTGCACCTTCTCTGTCACCTAGACAGTCCTTCGACTGCTAGTCTCCCTTACCTTGGGTTACCGGAACAGACTGGACCAGAATTCTCCGGGCTCTATGGCAGCTACAGGGCTCCTTCCAGGATCTCTCTTCTTCCTCTGTGCACTCTCTCACCTGGAGGAGTCCCTCACAGGCCAACAAGCCTCACGTAGTCCAGTACTGCATGGTCACAACAATCCACAGGAAACACAGACAAATGCTTCCCAAAATGGTTCAGTGGTCATAGGATAATCTTACGGGATGATTTCGGAACAGGGACTTCACACATAGGCTAGCTCAGCTTCCCCGAATAACAAAGATACTTCCACTCAATTCAGCATAGGCGTCTCGTTCAGGGAATGCACACACGGGTTTTCCTGGAGACATGCACAGACTCCCCACCTCTGGATAGGGTGTACACGGTTTCTTCGAACAACCACAGGATTTACGGCTTTCAGAGTTAAACCAGGGTATTCTGGTAGATGGCTTCCACGGCTCTCCCCAGGACAGTTGGATCGAATGGATCAGAACCCCCTTCACGTCTTACTTTGTCTGTTTTATTTTCATGCGCCAGGGTCGACACTTGTCACCCTGGGAACTGCATGCGTTCCATCCGTATGCCTTCCTCCCACCACTTGGGAAATCATGTGTCCTTCCAAAGGACTTAGGATAAAATAATATGCACATGACTCTTTTTGGAAATAATATTAAAATATTATTCTGGGCCTAAGCCCCCTAGGCTTAGCCCCTAGGCTCAACACTCAACCCCTTTCCCACCTTCCAGCCCCTAATTCCTTGCCCACTTTGTGGACGCTCAGTCCCCCATCACTCATTCATCGTGGTCGGTCTGTACTGGCGGTGTTTATATTTTATTGATTATTTTGCATACATACAAGTACAACAGCAGGCTCCTGGCCTTCAACACTTAGGCTCCCTGGCCTAACAAATGCATAAGCCTTCCAACTTATACCAAACTTGGCTCACCAGCCTAGAGAACACATTTACAATTCTTTGCATATAACATGATCTGTAACGGGCTCGGCCTTGGGGACACTACAATCCCCCTCCCCTTATTTTTGCACTGTCCTCAGTGCAACTCACACTGTCTCTGCAAGTCTTTCAAAATTTTCAAAAAGATGTGGGTACTCTACCCGCATAACATCTGCATGCTCCCATGTCGCATCCTCAAGACCGTACCAGGTCCACTGGACCTTTACAAGATCTATAGCTAGATTCCGTAGCTATTTTCTTTTCCTATCCAATATGCGTACATGATGCACTTGCAGGACACCTTCTTGTTCCACCTGAATCACAGTCCAATCGATAACATGATTAGCATCAGGTACATATTTCTTAAGTAGTGAAACATGAAACACATTATGTACAATCATAGATGTAGGTAATGCAAGCATGTATGCAACTGGCCCAATCCTTTCCAGG
>ML781840.1:783316-820561 GCA_009831015.1 Picea engelmannii
ATCTTTGAGCAGCTGTAGAATTCACCAACCAAGTGCAGGCCTTCCACGAACCTCCCAGCCTTAGACCACACTGTTCATCAGCTCAACAGTGGGTCACCCCCGAGCTGGGACTGAGCTCCACCCCAAGGCAAGGAATCTAGACATAGGCTGAGGTTACAGGGAAGATAGCACATACACATCACCAGGAAGAAAGCTCTCCCAGGAATCTCCCACGCTCACTGCCCACAGACCCTCATTCCCCACATGCCTGTTCCACCCCAGGAGATTGCACCTTGTCTGTCACCTAGACAGTCCTTCGGCTATCAGTCTCCCTTACCTTGGGTTACCAGAACAGACCGAACCGGAATTCTCCGGGCTCTATGGCAGCGACAGGGTTCCTTGCAGGAGCTCTCTTCTTCCTCTGCACACTCTCTCACCTGGAGGAGTTGCTCACAGGCCAACAAGCCTCACGCAGTCAAGTACTGGGTGGTCACAACAATCTACGGGAAACACAAACAAATGCTTCCCAAAATGGTTCAGTGGTGACAGGATAATCTCACGGGATGATTTCGGAACAAGGACTTCACACATAGGCTAGCTCAGCTTCCCCGAATAACAAAGATACTTCCACTCAATTCAGCATAGGCTTCTTGTTCAGGGAATGCACACATGGGTTTTCCCAGAGACACACACAGACTCCCCACCTATGGACAGGGTGTACACGGTTTCTTCAGACAACCACAGGATTTACGGATTTCAAAGTTAAACCAGGGTATTCTGGTAGATGGCTTCCACGGCTCTCCCCAGGACAGTCAGATCAAATGGCTCAGAACCCCCTTCACGGCTTACTTCGTCTGTTTTATTTGCATGCTCCAGGGTCGACACTTGTCACCCTAGGAACTGCATGTGTTCCATCCGTACGCCTTCCTCCCACCACTTGGGAAATCACATGTCCTTCCAAAGGACTTAGGATAAAATAATATGCACATGGCTCTTTTTGGAAATAATATTAAAATATTATTCCAGGCCTAAGCCCCCTAGGCTTAGCCCCTAGGCTCAACACTCAGCCCCTTTCCTACCTTCCAGCCCCTAATTCCTTGCCCACTCTGTGGACGCTCAGTCCCCCATCACTCATTCATCGTGGTCGGTCTGCACTGGCGGTGTTTATATTTTATTGATTATTCTGCATACATACAAGTACAACAGCAGGGTCCTGGCCTTCAACACTTAGGCTCCCTGGCCTAACAAATGCATAAGCCTTCCAACTTATACCAAACTTGGCTCACCAGCCTATATAACACATTTACAATTCTTTGCATATAACATGATCTGTAACGGGCTCGACCTTGGGGACACTACAAAACTAGGTCAGGCTAATGAAATGCCCTTGAAAGCACAAATAGTCATAGAACCATTTGAAATATGGGCACTATACTTCGTTGGCCCCTTCAATCCAAAGTCAAATCAGAAATCCTATATTCTAGTGGCTACGGACTACATGACTAAATGGGTAGAGGCAGAAGCCCTACCAAATGCAACAAAGAGGTAGTCATCAAATTTCTTTTCAAATTATTTGTACGGTATGGACTACCCAGGGAAGAAATCATTGATGGAGGGTCACAATTTATAGCTCATAGAATCACCACCACCCTGGAAAATTATCATATTAGGCACAAAGTTACTTCTCCATATCACCCACAGGAAAACAAGAAAGTAGAAAGCACAAATAAGGTCCTAGAGGCAATCCTGACAAAGACTCTCTCAACAAACTGACAAAATTGGGCTACTGAGCTTCCAAATGACTTATGGGCTTATCATACAACATGGCGTAACACTACTGGCTACTCTCCTTATCACCTAGTCTATGGTAAAGAACCCATCTTCCCAATTGAGTTTGACATTAAGACCCTAAGGATGGCCCAAGAAATTGGACTGGATCTAACATCGACACATAAACAATGCCTTCAACAACTCAATGAATTGGATGAAGCACGCCTATCTGTTGTGGAGTGCACAATTGTTATTTAGCAACAGAGAGCGACCTGGCACGACAAGCATATCAATAAGAAATCATTCAAGAAGGGTGATTGGGCGCTTCTCTATGAATCCAAATTTCACAATTTTTCGGGAAAATTACAGACACGGCGGCTGGGACCATATGAAATTGAGGAAGTCCATGATAATGGAACAATCACTTTAAGCACCATCGATGGGTCTGGATCTCCATTTTTGGTTAATGGGCATCGACTACGACTTTACCATCATTCGCCTTCAAAAGAATCTTTCTACCAGGAAGTAAGTAAGGATCCTACCATTCAAATTTTAGCTGGCTGGGAAGGTAACCCAGCCACCCCAACTCCATAAATGATGAATTTTGTTGACACTATACATACTGTATATAGTTTTCATTAAGTATTAGTTTTTCTTTTTCTTTTCATTTTTTTTGAGAAATAGGGAGGATAACTGTAATCAACACAATTTGAACTATTTTTTGTTCTGCACTCTTGCTTTATCCTATCACATAGACCCAGTCTTTCACAGAAAAATGAATATGTCATTCTCCGCAACAGTAATAGGGAAACCATAATGAACTCATGACATCAACAGACCATCCCTTACTCGATTCTGAAATAAATTGACCCATAATAATTGAATGAATTTAGTTTATGACTAATCAACCTTAGATTCAACAAAAGAAAAAATATTTCCATGGGGAAGTTTCCAAAATTATCCATTGAGATGGTTAAAAATTAACAAATGTCGTTTATTTTGAAAGGAGCAACTATTGTTCCTTCATGCGATTGTTGTTCATTTGAAAGGAACACATGTTGTTCCTTCGCACAATTGTTGTTCAATTGAAAGGAACAACTGTTGTTACTTCTCGCGACTGATGTTCCTTTAAAAGGAACAACTACTGCTCCTTCTGTGTTCTTCCTTATTGTCGTTCCTTTCTGTCATTGTTGTTCAAACGCTAACCATTCCTTTGAGGTACGCCTTTCATCAAATAATTTTTACTAGCATTACTTCTATTTATCATGGTAATGACCTGTCATTATTTTGTGGACTATCTCTCATACCTTATCAAATTGTTTTTTTGGATTAATCTCTTCAAAATATTTTAAATATTGTTCATAACCTATAACCACCATAATTTGTTTCCTTTCCCTATATACATACAAATATACTTGAATGATAATTTGCCTCATATTATAATAAGGAGTCTTAAGCACACTTTTACTTGGCATCCTTACACTTCTTTATGCCATCCCTTACTCTTAAGGAGTATATGAGCCTCCCTTAATAGAGCTCTTCTAAGAAAAAGAAAAAAAGTTAAATAAATACAACTAATAAACTTCTCCCACAAAGAATAGGGGGTCTCATCACGATCCAACCTACCTCGATCATAGGATAATAACCTAAGTGACATTCCCACTATGGCTACCACACCAAGGCAATGGAATTTAGACATTTTGTGTTAAAGGACAAGAGGTCTCATCACGAGTTGCCCTGTTCACTTAAGTCACAATCTAGTGAGTGGGATTATCATCATCTGGATACCAAACTAGGATAGTGGTCTTCTTGGGAAAAGATGATTCAAATATTTATTAAGGATACAAGCTCATGTATGGGTTAAAAGGAAACCTTGTTGAGGCTATGGACGCCTGCTGGCAGCAATGGCTCTGCCTATGGTATGGAATTTTATCTAAAAAACACCAAGTTTCTGTGTGTCTCTAGATTTCCTTTACTCATTAACGAGGCTATGATTTTGTCTATATTTAATAAACTTAGAAAAAGTAACAACATTATGATATGTGGAATATTTTTAAATGAACAGGTTTAATTTATTCGGCTTATTTATCCTTAAAACATTTATGAGTATACGTATAATTAATTGGAATTTCCACGAAAGAAGACTACCGTTTAAATGATTATCGTTAATATGCTTTTTGAAAAGAAACTGTATATGATTGGTCCCCATCGGCGGTGGCAGTGCAATTATTACCTCTCACCGGAAATACCTACACTCATTACTTTCACCTACACCGACGGTTGAGGTCCACTTCTACCATAATGAGGGGAGTGGACGTTCGACATGGTTTTCGATAAGATTGTAACGATTGTAATAAATGAAAAATTCACATTTTAATACACGTTGTCTCTGATATTTTCTATTTTTGGTAATATTTTCCCCAAAGTTGGTCTAACCAAGTCTGCAACCAGGAACGATAATCGTTCCCATTTTCTTATAGAACGATGGGGGGTTGAAGTGTGTGTAGGGAACCAAATTTACTATAGGTAACAGAGCAGGCCAAAGAAATTATACAGCACCTGGGATGGACGGAGTATTTCAACTGGTTGCAAGGCTATGACACGAACATCATGCTTGAATTCTTTTAGAATTTGTAGGGAGAAATCTCCATGGTTCGAGATATACAAATTCCAGTTACTCCAGAAATCGTAGCAGAGGTTGCAGGTCTCCCTAACTCAGGCATTTAGTGGACAGGAAGATATACAACGCTCAAATAAGCTGTAGAATCCTTCGTAGACCTTGGCAAGGAATTGGATAAAAAAAGGAAAGGGGATTAACCCCAGCACCCTCAATGAACCATGGAAATAACTGGCAAGAGTAAATCAGAGGTACATCACCTGTGATGGGCGATATGATGTAATCCAACCACGCCACCTCAAACTGCTAGCAGCACTCAAACAAAGGTTAGTAATCAATCTACCTTTTTTTCTAAATGCCATGTTACATGAGGTTTCTGTCAGAACAAAGAAGACCAAGGACCCTGTTACTATTATCAACCACCATGGATTAGTTAAACTGATAGTAAGTAAGGCCCTGAGTCAAACACAATTAACATGGGGGGATCTTACTGGGACCAATAGACCTCTGCAACTGGAACAACCTGAATTATACCATGAAAATCCATCACAGGAAATTGAAGAGATATTATAGGAAGGGGAGACCACTACCCAAACAAAAGTTCCACCTCCTCAACCCAAAGTCGAGGTAGACCCTATTCGAATTACAAAGGTTCAAACCTCACAGACAGAGGCTCAGACCCCACAATTAGGGCCACTAACCAGAAAGAGAAAAAGAGCAATGGTTGCTCCTAAATCCCCCATTGAGAGAACATGGAGAAGCAGACGGACACGAAACCCTGAAGAAATCCAGGACACAACAAAACAACCTGAAGAAATTCATAACATAATAGAGAAGCCCTTACAAGAAAATGCCCAGGGTAATGAGCATATAGAACAAACTTCACAGGGAAATGGTCAAGAAGACACCCAACCAACATCAGAGCATATGACAAAACAATTTTTGAAAAGCTATGAGGAAGAAATAGCTCAGGTTTTAGGGAGCTTAGGAGCCTCAATTGACAGAGATAAATCAAAATAATACTAAGAACGAGCCTCTTCTTCAAATCCTGCTAAAAATTTCCCTGATATCAAAATGTTATTCCCAGAGGACACAACACATGAAGAATCACATCCTGAGGCAAGAATCCCTCTTGAACAAACAGAGCACTTGAAAGGAATAGAAGAACAACTACCTGTTGATCAGAATGAGGAAGATCTTGAGACTCCTCAAAAACAGAAAGAAGGCAAAATCCATAAGAGAATTAGAAAGATGAAAAAGGAGAACAAGTTGTTAAAGAGAAAGGTTAAAAAAGTTGAAGCATTAAAACTGAAGGTTGGAAAACTCAGAGAAATTATTAAAGAATTGAGGAAGCAGCTAGAATAAGAAAATAAGGCCCACCAAAGAAATAAAAAAAAAAGGTCCAGAGTGCAAGTAAGAAACCCTCTTCCTAAAATAGAAGTCACTACAAACTCTGTGGGAACACAAACAGACCCTGGAGAGATAACAGTAGAGGATGCAGTAGCTCAGAATAAGGAGGTAATTCCTTTAGAAATTGTTGATGTTGAGGTATTGATAGATACCCTATTCTTAGAAGAAATACCTCAATCCCTTGAGCAAGATCCTACCATTAGGAGATTGGAGGAAGAATTGATACACTCCCAACAAATATTGATTCAAAGTAGGAATGAATTGATGACTATGGCATAACATCTAGCATTTCAAACTCAGAAACAGAATGCTATCGTTGATAGACTGGAAATAGAGCTTATACAAGCCCAACAAGCATTAATTCAATCTAGAGATGAGATGGGCACTATAGAACAATATCAAGCAACTCAATCTCGGGAACATGATGTTGCTATTGGTAGGCTAAAGGCAGAGCTGGTACAAGTCTTGCAAGCCTTGACTCAATCTAGAGAAGAAATGATCACTAGGGATGAACATCAAAAGGTTGTTAAACAACTGAAGGACATGTCAACAATAGAAAGTGAAACATATGTCGAGCTCACCAAAGCCCAAGAAAATATTTAGAAAATGCAAAGCCGATTTGAAAAATCTTTGGAGCAAATCAAGGAGATTTGTGATGTTTATTCTGATGCAATCAACTATAGATCCCCTGCCACCAATTATACCCTATTCTTGTTGGAATGTTACCTGTTGTTAAGGGTAAAATCCATCAAAGAAAGTAAGACAATTACATTTTCCATTGTCCCTAAGTTCATTTCATGTTTTAGAGAGCAGGAAGAAAAGGTACAATATTTTCTATGTGAATTATACTTCCATAATTTCATTTTGGAAGATGACAGGAAAAATAAACCTGGTCCCTTTATTGGAGATATTCAGTTCCAGGCATTCATGTCCTTTACTAAGAACCAAGTCAGATGGGGCAAGGCTCAAAAGAATTTTATAAAGAGGGAAACGAGGTTAGATCTATGGATCAGAGGAGAGCCCCTAAAGTCCTTTCCAGTCATTATGCGACATAGAACCTTTATGAAAAGGGGGGGGGGGGAGCGGGGTCAAATATTCTCTAGCCCCCATCCATCGACAGTTTATGCATTCAGGGATCATGTACTTTAGAGAACTCAAAGAAGAAGCTCTTGTTGCTTCTAAGGTGAGATGGGATGCATCCTCCAATGAAGTCAAAATTAGGGAGCTCTTCAGGTTTGAGAATTTCTTTGCATCTACCTACAGAGTGGAAAGGTATTCTAGAATGCTTTTGGAGGAAGGACCTGCTTGGATTGGGTGCAGGTATAATCCCCCTATCCTCTGGTTTCCTCTAGAAAGTTACCAGAAGGATTATCAAAATAACAAGAAGAGGGAGGATGCTTCTTTTGAAGAGCTCAAGAGAAGTAATGGGTTTAGGAGACCTGTTGAACCAACTTTCCCTCCTTACAACATCACTGCTTTACATGTAAGATCTCATCTTGCATGAGGACATGTAAGAAGGTAAACTGGGGGGTATGTTGGGTTATGAAAAAGGTACAAATATCCTCCTTATTCTCATAGTTCATGATACAATCTTGATTGAATTTTCTGTTAATTACGGATAAATAGGATAGAAAATGATTAATATGCCTTCTAGTGATATTATTGAAGTCATGTTGAATAGATTCTAAAATACGGTTGGAATTGTTTGATTTTGTTACAGGATTAGTTAAATATTGTCAAAACCGAAATAGTAAAGGAAATCTTGAAGATGCATGAGCCATTGGAGGTTAAGGACTTTTGGCGTAAAAGCAGTTTTAAAGATGATTCGGTTTTCTATATTGTAACTTTATAATAGTAAATCAATCCTGAGGATCTTCTGATCCTCAGGATGGCTTGATTTACTCATATTATTGTATATATAGAGGATAATAGATCCTGAAAGACAATCTAAGAATTGTGTTCAAGTATTTAGACTTAGAGTTACTCTGCGCAAGCTGTTTTTGTGAATGATGTACCAACTATAAAGTTAATAAAAGATTTGATCGTTTTCACCATTTCTATATACTGAGTTTCTAGTAGTAGTGCTTCTAAGGACCAAGGGCCCAGTCTAAAGGAGTTATTGTTTCATCTGTAATTGTATCAGTTTGATTTATGTTTTACGATTCAATTCTCTTTCACAATAGTTAAGACGAATTCATAAGCATGTTAATGATTTCATACGGTTTGCATACAGAAGATAGATATTTCTCTTGAGTGTTAATGATTGCTGATTCCAATTCCCATTACTGTAGTTTTATGTTTGACAATTCCTCACGTTTTCATATGCATTGTTCCTTTTACTTAAGATCCGCAGTTGTTGTTCCTTTCGAATAGGTTACAATTGTTGTTCCTTTTAGTTAAAGTTACAATTGTTGTTCCTTTCCGTTTAGTTATATTTGTTGTTCCTTACGATTAGATTACAATTGCAGTTTCTTTCCATTAGAGTAATTTGCTATTTCCTTTCCAGCAATTCGATTCATATTTAATAGTTGATTCTGCAAGTCTTTACTAGATCCAATCATTGCTTTTTAAATGAATTTAGCAGGTTAGCTAGTTCCTTTTCATTTACAACATGTTAGCAATTAGATTTCAATTCTATTAAGTAAGATCTTAATCTTATAATCTTTAAATGAACATTTGAGGAACTTGATTGTGGATAAACTCAGGTTTGCTTTAGGTACATGATTTTAGCCTCTAAAAGTTATCTGCATAGACTTTGCTGATGTTCTTGAGATAAAAGATGAATCCTCGGGTTGATAAATTAATATTAAACTAAGCCTATTTTTAGGACATCTTTAGACCCCAACACCTTGTTGCATCAAGACTGCACCCATGGCATATCTACTTGCATCGGTTTGAATCTCAAATGGTTGTTGTAGATCTGGAAATGCGAGAACTAGTGCAGTGCTTTTCTTTTCCTTCAATGTCTTGAAGGCTTTATGTTGCTTGCCTCCCCATTGAAATACCTATTTATCACTCATTAATGCATGTAGAGGTGTTTCTATGTATGAGAAATTAGCAATGAATTTCCTCCAGTATTGTACTTTTGGACAGGAAGTTTTGGATATAATTTTGGAGAAAAACCTAAGTATGAATAAATCACACAAAAGGAAGGAGACACATAAAAGTGCGCAGAAGGACGGACAACCCGCATAAAGGAGACAATGCACAAACAGAAGGATAAAACAAGTGAGCTAGAGAGGGAAGTGCAAAGGACAACAGTGCGACTTCATAGAAATAGAAGAACAGTAGAAAAGTTGTATAAAGAATGAGAAGTAAAAGAAGGAAAACAACCAGTTAACTAAAGCTGGCCATGCCATGCATTGTAATGGGATATTTTGGGATAGATAAGAATATGACTCTAAACCCTAGATTTTGGGTATAAATATATAATGGGTGGGGTAAAAAGAGGGAGAGAGAAAAATAGAGAGCGAGAGAGCTAGTAGACTAGAGAAAGTGGGTAGAATAAAAAAAAGGTTGAGATTATGTAAGAATCATGAATGTAATCAATTGATATGATAAATAAATATAGAGTTTGAGAGATAATATTGCATCTTGTGTTCTTTACTTGTTTATGTGCGGTTATGAATGATGTGGTTATACTTTGCAGACTAGATTTAGTGTATGGATTGGTTATGATGCAGTATTCATGAATGGTTGTAATAATCAAGAGTATGCATAATCTAGAATAAGGAACAATGATTCACACATCCACCTATGTTTCCCTTACTGCTACAAAAACCTAGTTCTTCCAGTCCCAATAGATACCTCGGGTGAGACTTCATCTTCGCAAGAAGGTGATGTCAAAAGGGCCAATGTCTTGAGGGTTTGTTGGTCATATTTTAACCAAACCTTGGGTATTACAACTCGTGCACAAACCAATTTATCCCAACAAATGGTTGTGTTGCTGGGACTGGGAAATTGTGATTAAGGGAATGTTTTGGAGGTTGACTAAGAAGGAAATCACAGACTGGTTGGAATGAAAAGAAAAGGAATTCACGCGACAAGATAACAGGAAGCCTCAGATGAGTGACAAGCAATGGATGCAAAAGTATGTGTTTACGGACATGCATGAAATTTTCTTTGGCGAATTCCCAGAAATTTTGACAGAGTGGCTAGAAAGATTGGTTGAGAAGACAGGAAGGTTTAGTGTTGCAATTCCAAAGAATTAGACTTATGAATTGGTAAAATAGTTGAATTTGGTAAGTAACCCAACTACTCGAGCAATTGATTTTTGGTTAGATAGTGTATTAGGGGGTTATGTTACAAAATTTGTCGTAGATTGCATTTAGTCATATAGTGTTGCAGAAATAATTTTTTTCAAAGGTCTGCTCAAAAGGTTCTGGAAATCATTAAATACGTGGATAAAGATGTTGTTATGTGAAAAACAAGTGATGGTTATGAAGTCCGATGGCTAAATGGGCTTCGCGCACATAGGGGGAGCCATATGATGACATGGAAATCACCTGAGAGAATGAAGCAATGAACGAGGAGGGAAGAGATTGAGGATGCAAGAAGGAAACATACCATAGGAAGAGTATGATTTTGGAGATTTGTGTGGAGGAAGAAATCATACGAGGAAAAAGAGTGGGGCTAGGAGAGAAGAGAAACAAAGTGATTCGAAAGAAAGAAAACCTTGCACACAAGTATGAATCATGGAGATACCATATGTAGGAGGAAAAGAAGAAGAGTCTCAGTCCAACCTAGTAATAGAGGAACCCGTAAGTCCTACTCAGACATGATCCTATGTTGAATCCATGACCCCATGTGCGTCTCCACAATCAGAGATAATAGTTGAAGAGTTGTCAAAAGCTATCATAGTTACTCAAGGAGTACAAAGTAGTAGTAGTCAGAATAGTGGGAGCAGTACACAAACTGAAAATTAGAGTCCACCAACATCACCAAGAGGAGGGAATACACAAACCAACATGGTAGTAATATATAATACACTTAGACTTCCTAAATTCAAGGGTGTAGGATCAAAGGATATGGAAAAAAATTGCTTGTCTATGAAACAATTTGGGCCACTAAAAACATACAAGATGATGTCATAAAAATTATGCAGCTAGAAACAACATTTAGAGGTATTTCATTGGTATGGTATATGAATTTATAGATCATTACGCCTACAAGACATACCAGGACCTTGTCATAAATAAAGAAGTCACTATTAAAGGAGTTCAAAAAGACAAAGTCAAAGTCACAGTACATCACTGAGCTCAAAGAGATCAAATAGGTACAAACAAAGTCTGTGTGGGATTTCGATCAATGCTTTAAGGATGTAATGGGGAGATTGATGTTCTAAATTCCAGAACAACAACATCAAGAGTAGTTTATTGTTGGACTTCTACCACACATTTGGAGGCCCCGGTTTCAACAAAAGGTTATGTTGCAGCCTAAGGCATTGTCGGAAGAAGACATGAGAGGAATGACACAGGTTCAGATGCAGTTGGATGAATTAACAATCCATTTGTATGAGCTTACCAAGGGAAGGGGAAAATGAGAATAGGTTTGGTGTACAAAGTACAAAACAAAAGGTCATCACAAGGACGAATGCCCATCATTCGCGCATTATTTGGAAGTTGGAATGTCGAATCCACTACCCGGAGGAGGATACTGTGAGATATGTAAGAAATGGAGCCATCGTCCGACTAAGAATCCATTACTCCATAAATATCATAGCACTCCAAAGAATTGATTTTTCATTTTTTTCAAGTCGGTAGGGCATGAAGAGAAGGAATCTCATGCGTTCGACTTACTAAGAGAGTGCACATTGGATATGTACAGGATCTAGAAAGAAAATATTGGTGCATATGGGAATAGCATGTAGTATAACGGCCATAAATGTGTTAATTAGGGGAATAGAGAAAATTGTGGTAGAGGCCGAGATAGAGGGAATTTTGGTAGAAGAGGAGGAGGAACGATTATCTATTATAACTATAATCAACCTGGACACTTGGCTCGAGATTTCTAGAACCTGTGTACCACGTGCACATATTGCATAGAACTAGATCATGCAATGGAGGATTGTCCCCAACTAGTTTCCAAATGGCAGGCCAGGGGCAACCCAAACCAGAATCAACATCAAAATCAGAATGTGCAGATGATATCAGTCGAAAGACGTAGTGAAGTACCAAAAATCTTAGTTGTTACATGGGGAGGAGCTCGGACATGCATGGATATGGAAACTCAAGGTAACCAAGAGAGGTAGTGGGTAAGAAAGTCAACAACACCTATTCCAACATTCAATCCTCAATAGGAAAAAGAGACGTATAAGAGCACAAGAAAGGAAATACTTGGACCACATGGGGGAGCGTCAACATCATCGTTGCCTCATATAGAAGAACTGATGAAGGATAGAACTACGTTCAATATAATATATAACATGATTGATCATTGCACAAAAGGAAGGGACACCCATGTCACACAAAGAATGGTGAATAAGGTACTGCGCAAGAAGAGAACCAACGGGGAATTCAAGTTTAATGCGTAGATTAGGGAGTACGATGTGGATAATTTTTATTCTAGACTTATGATTAGATGTGAATGACCTACTTAAGAAAACTTGGGATATGATGGGAGAACCTGAGCTAATATGGTCCTTTGTTCAGTTAAGGCTCGCAAAATAGCATAAGATGGTCCTGACTGGGTGATTAACGAGAGTGCCTTTAAACATATATGGGGTGGAAACATGGAAGACTATGAAGTTATTGAGATCATAGACGGTAGTCAGCCATAACTAGCCTTAATGGGATTGGAATGGGCGGTTGATAAACATGAAAATATTAACTTGAAAAGAAGGGAGATGATCTTCGAGGTTGGGGATCTAAAGGTTATTGCAACTTTGGACCCACCAGAAGGGAAGAGATACACAAATCCAGTAAGAGGAAATGACATGTACAATTTATATAATATGACTACATAGATGGAGGATTATGTCGACCCAACAACGGATGGCGCACTAAGTTGGAGAAGTATCAGTTTGTGCGCATTGGATTTAGAAGTTGCTCTAGAGAATTGCCAGGAGGGGATGCATGAAGTGTCAACTAGATGATGTGCATGTATAAATTGATCCTTGTGTTGGATTGGCACATAGCTATGTAACCCACCCAGGTATGATGGACTAACTGGAATTTATATGTTTATAAAATTATTTTAGTTACAGTTGCCTGAACAAAAGAGGATTTTTTTATTGGATGTCGTCTTAAGAGAAACCCTAACTAGATGGTGGGTCGTGCATAGAAAGGGAATGAAGGAATGGGCACAGTGCGGTAGAATTATGAAGATATTATTTGGGCCTAAGGAAGCAGAAAGTGTGTAGAAATACATAGGATAGGGTGACCCACGGAGTCACGTAGACATATGTATAACTTTATGGCACTCAAAATTAGAGATACAGTGGATGGATGAATTAGTATTTTATAATTAGAGATGTGCAAGGAGACAATAGAATGGAAAGGATTGGTCCAGATATTCGAAATCACATTCACATTTGAACATGAATCCCCCTCCATACATGCAACACTATAGGCCATTTAAACAAAGATCTTCTCAAAGGTAGAATCGATGGAAGAAGTACCATTAGGCACTGCGCACAAAGCCAAGATGACAGTCCAGAAGCTATTGGAATTCTATAATGTCACAGAGGAAGAATACGAGGAAGAAGATCCCAGGAATGTAAAGGTACCAGAGAGAGAAGGAACACGTGCAGTAGAAGGGATAGATCTTGTATCTCTTGCATACACATAGCCTATAAAGATAAAGAAATCCAACATTAGGACAATGGAGAATCCTAAATTTGCATAGATAGAAGACTATTGGAACGATGAAACAATTGATAAGGTGGAAGACTTATTATGGGAATGTAAGGAATTCTTACCAACCACATTCTTTGAGATGAAAGGGATAGCAAGTGATTTAGGAGAGATGAAGATTCCACCAAAATCCAGAGCTAATCCAATACAACAGAGACCCTACAGATTGAACCCAAGGTACAAGGAGAAGGTTAAGGATGAAATAAACAGGATGCTAGACGTGAGAATTATTAAGCCAGTAGAAGAGTATGAGGGGATTATCCCAATGGTGGTGTAGGAAAAGAATATCGGAGTAATTAGGATCTATATGAATCTAAGGAAGCTAAATGGTGCATTCTTACATGACCCATTCCCAACACCATTCACAGATGAAGTACTGGAGAACGTAGGAAGTCAAGAAACGTATTCATTTACACATGGATTCTCTAAATACCATCAGAGAAAAATTGTGCAAGAAGATAGACACAAAACCAAATTTGTGACAGAATGGGGCAGTTATCAGTACACGGTGATGCCATTTGGATTGAAGAATTCCCCTGTGGTGTTTTCTAGAGTGGCAGTGGCAGCATTCAAGGAGTTCATCGATAAATTTTTGGAAGTTTATTTAGATGATTGGACGATGTTCAATCTACTACAGGATCATATAGAAGTACTCTGGCTTATGTTATATTGATGCATATAGTGTTAGATTTCACTGAACTTGAATAAATGTATATTTTTCGTGCCATTTGGAATTCTACTAGGACATGTAGTATGCAAACAAGGCCTATTGGTTGACCCAACCAAGATCGTAGTCATTCTGGAGATGGAGCCTCCGACATTAGTAAAGGAATTTTATCAAAGGATATGTTGTTACACATTATTTCCATCATCCCTATGACTGTTAATGATGTAAACCTATATGTTGTCTTCAGAGGGATCAGTGGCCTAAATTCCTGAGGAAAGAAGGAAGAAGAACTTTACCTGAGAGATGAAATAATATTTTCCTTTATAAAAACCCTAGTAAGGAGGATCACCGCACCTTGTCCAGTTCTAGGGGTGCAACCATCCCAAATCATCGCATGTTGCACTCGACCTGGCCTGCAACGTTGTTGCACTCTGCTCAGTTCTAGGGGTGTAGCGATTTTTGTACGTGGGAAAAATGAGCATCTTCTCGATGTTTCTAGAAGGAGAAGTTTCTATGGTGAGGTGGCCTTCGATAAATTGGACTTACTCACTTTTATTATTTAGTGGGTTCATCCTAACCTCCTCACCCTATCCTATTTAGCTTATAAAAAGAGAGAAGCTCTCATGGAGAAAGTTAGCTTGGATTGAGATTGGAAATTTGGCTTGAGATTGTTATCTTAGTTAGAGTGGCTTTGAGCTTTGCTTTGTCAAGATAGATTGTGAGTGATTTTCAAATCCATAATCTTAGAATTCTTGGAGCAGAAGTGTGTGGGAAATGAGGGACAGTTGGAAAAGACCTTACGACATCAAGGCTTTGGTTGTAATATCTCTTTCTATTATTTAATAAATATGCACTTTTCTTTCCTATATGAATCTTATTTGTCCACATTGTATGATTCCTTGATCACATACATAGTTTCATATCAAGTAGGCTTTGTTGTGTTCCTTTGTAGATATTTCTCCATAAGCCTCACAATGGATCTTGGATTGCACTGGAGAATTCAGATCTTTGATATTTAAAAGGTATTCTCTAGATCCATTTCTCATTTGATAATTGAAATCTAAGGAAAGAGTAGTGCACTGTCTTGTTTTGTTCTAGTTCCATAGTGAAGCTAGGGAGATTTTTTGGTGTCTGCACTTACCGATTAGTCTGATAACATACGCATAGATTAAAACACCCATGGAAAAGTTAGTGAAGAAGGAAGCCAAGTTCCAGTGGAATGAGGATTTCTAGAAGGGGTTGGACACGTTAAAACAAAGACTAGCCACCACGCCCATTTTAATCTTTCCAAATTGGAACAAGGAGTTCCATGTCCATGTATATGCATCATCCATTGCACTGGGCACAATACTCTCACAACCAGGAGAAGGAGACATCGATCATCCTATTGTGTTTGCAATTAGGAAGTTGTCTATATATGAAAAAAAATATACCACTACAGAACAGGAAGGCTTGGCCATGGTCTATGCACTACAGAAGTTCAGACATTACTTACTTGGGTCTCACTTCAAAATGTACACAGATCATTCTACATTAAAGTATTTAATCAATAAACATGTCTTAGGAGGAAGAATATGCAAATGGTTGTTACTATTTCAGGAATATGAATTTGAGGTCAAAGTAAAACCAAGGAGGTTTAATGTAGGACCCGATCATCTCTCGCACATACTAACAGAAGAGGATGCAGGTAATTTAAATGATAATTTCTAGATGCGCAATTATTTGCAATAAGGATGGTGGATGATTACTTCACAAACATTGTGGAGTTTCTAAATACAAGTGCAACCCCCTCCGACATGATAGTTTCACAGAAGAAACAATTGGTAGTGAAAGCCACAGACTATCAATTGATTACAGGGAACTTGTATAAGCTAGGGACAAATGGCATCTTGAGGTGGTGTGTACTGGAACATGAAAGGTCGGTTAAAATGGAGGAAGCGCATGAAGTAATTGTTGGAGTACATTACGTAGGAAAAGTTATGGCATAGAATATTTTATGCATAGGGTTGTGGTGGCTTACATTGCACAAAGATGTGAAGGAGTATTGTCAGTCCTGTGATGTCTTTAAATGAGTGGGTAAATCATTTAGGTGCGAAGAAATGTCATTAAATCCACAAGTTATGTTGCAGTCCTTCGAGAAATGGGAAAATGAATTTGTAGGTCCAATCAACCCATATGAAAGGAGATCATGAGAAAGATACATCATTACTATGACATAGTATTTAACCAGGTGGGCAGAGGTAGTATCAGTTACTGATTGCACTACAGAGACTACTACGTGGTTTCTATTTGAGAATGTAGTCACCATATTTGGATGTACGTGCATATTACTTAGTGATCAAGGTACACATTTTCTAAAAACAAAAATTGCCACACTAATTGAGGAATTTCAGATCCATCATCATAAGAGTACACCGTATCACCCTCAGGATTCTTTGACAAAGATATGAAATTTTGGAAGAGATGAATGGGACTTATGCATCCCCGCAGTACTATGGGCATACAGAACTACAAGTAAGAAGTTGATAGGGAAGTCACCTTTTTGGTTGGTCTATGGACAGGAAGCAGTGATGCTAATGGAGTTCATTATACCTAGTTTGTGCATTGAAGCCATCATTGAGCTCTCAAACATGGGTGTAATAGAGAAAAGATTGGTGCGGTTAGTACAGCTTAAGGAGGACCAGTTTCTTGCAGGATTCCATCAGCAAGTGCAAAAAGCCAAAGAGAAGGCCTGACACGATCGACACATTAAATCCAAGAAATTTTAAGTCAGTGATTTGGTACTACTCTATGAAAAAAGTATCTACAACACTCAAGGAAGTTCCTCATGCATTGGTTAAGTCCCTATGTGATACAATAGATAACTGAGACAAGTGATGCATGATTGGGAACCTTGGATGGAAAAGTCATGGACATAATGGTGAATGGAACTCAGCTAAAACTCTATAGAGACAGTTGACCATTTGAGCAGTAATTTGGGTTGAGCCAAAACTAATGTATTATAATAAGTGTACCATAGTAGAAAGAAAAACAAGAAAAGCCCAACAAAAAGTAGAAAAAGGAAAGAAAAGAAATAAAAGGATAGTAATAGGAGAAACAAAAAGAGTGGGGGAAATCCCAAGGTATTAGAACTTGCGTGGTTGACCTGATCATCTCACACGAAGCGAACACTGCACCAAGTTCAACGAGTAGATATAGGCATGCATGATTGTGATGGAGAAATACACTACTATGCAAATTGGCATGAAAAAACCATTAAATGAAGTTAGGAAGCCACAAAAAATACAGTTGGATGGTCGGTCTGACGGGTCATAAAATCACTATATAAGAAATAAATTTTAAAATCTTCCAACAATCATAGCCGATCGACAACACGAGGGAGAAATCACCTGAAGGATTGTGTAATTAAGATGTAATTATGGAACAACTCATCAACTTCAGTGGTGGATCGAACAAGTTGGTTAATATAGGATGGGACAGGTATGACCAACAATGTTATCCCCATTTTGTGGATAACTAATGATATGATGTCTCGAGGCCCTTAGGTTGTAGATGTGGAGTGTCGAGAGACTGCATGCCCAACAATACCCTTTGCACAGATGGAAAACCCACTCACCACCACAGATGGTCACAGATTTACAGATGGCATCCACCACACCAGTTGGCTTCCTGAGGGAGGTGGGCCTTGCTCCATGAGGTACAAGTCAGTATTAAGGTGAACATCATTTCAATATTTAAGCCATTTGATTATGTTCTATCTTATATTGCTCTAGATTTCATGATATGTGCTTGGAAATTATTCCCTTTGCCCTGCTTCACCTTGGTGGTTGAGATTGTGCCCTTGGAAGTGGTCTTCTTTGGGAATGGGTTTGCTACTGGGAAATATCTTAGCGATCCATTGTAACTTTCTTGACAATACTTACCATTTTCCATCATTATTCCCCTCTATTTCCTTATATATTGGTATTTTAGGGTGTATTGATCCAAGAAGGGGTTGTCCCTCATTCTATAGAAAGAAGGGGATAAAGGCCTAGAGGGGTTGGTGTTGGGTAAAATATAAAATCCACATATAAACCTTCCAGATTCTTCACCCAGGGATCACCCAAGAAAGCAATAAAACGTTTATCTTTGAATAAAGGGGACCCGCAATATAGTAATAAAATGATTAAAAGGTTAGTTTAAGGATATGAGGTCTCATCACAAGCTGGCCTATCACATCCATGGATATCTAGTGGTATGACATTGTCATCATCTGGTCACCAAACCAGGGTTGTGACTCTCATTTGCATGGTTGAGAGAAAGGGTGTCTCATAACGATCCAACCTTCTCATTTCCATTAGGTATTTGTGGGTGACATTGCCACCACCTGGTCACCAATCCAGGGAAGTGACCTTGAATATCTCCTTGTGCTATTATGAAATAAAATATAAAGAAATAAAAATAAAAGGAAAATGATGGGCTTGGAAAAAATGCATTGCAAACGAAGGTACTAGACACCCTCTACAAAGGCACCCATGAATGAGACACTATGACCCCTAGTATGCCATGAACCTTATGCCTATTGATTCTTGACCCCATCCACGTCATACACTTTACATGGATTAGAGATGGACCTCTTGGAGGATCTCCTTGACCTAGGGAAATATCTACCCAATAGGACACCTCGTCAACCCTCCCATACTTAAGCTTGACAAGTCGCATAGTGTCCTTGAGATGTTAATTGTTTGATATGGTGATATTTGATGCACATGTTTGGATGGATTATTTATTGATTCAATTAAATTATCATGATGTTATGACTTGAGATCCTTGGAGGGCATGTTCATTTTTCTTTGCAGGAGCTAACTGGTGGGCAATTTTGGGAGAACAAGCCTAGCTTGGGCTTCCATGGGGCTACAAGCCCATAGGTTGGATGCCAAGGGCCCGCATGCCAAATGAGAGAAAGATGAATTGGACAGCCTTGATGATGACCTGGACAACCTATCCCACCCTCTACTTTCCAAACAATTTTCCCAGGAGGGGAAAAATATTCCATTTTTTAGCTTGATGTCATGATATTGGGGGTTAGGGCTTGGTGGTGAGGTGCCACTCATTTAAAATTGGATGTTTTGAGGGGAAGAGGGTCTTCACCATGGTATTAATTCCTATATGCTTGACACATGGCCTTTGAAGGTCCTTCCACGCTTCACCAACACCAACGACCTCCTCAAAGTGATAAAACATCCCCTAAAGAGGTGACATCCTCCTAAATTAGGGTTTTAACTTGTGCAAAAGATGATTTTAAGTGAATTGTTTAATAGTACTTTGTTATGGGGGAAATGTTAGGGTTTTTGACCCCTAATATTGTGTTTTAATCCTTGTTTTGTGGACAATATATGTTAGCTAAATTTTGTATAAATAGAGAGCATAAGATCTCATTTGAAACATAACTCTCTCTCTTGTGAGAGACTTGGTCTGAAATTTCCGACCCCCTTGGTGTAGAAATTTCAATACAAATTAAGTATTTTCTGCAATTCTCCTAATATAACAATTATATGCCACAGTTAAATACATAATCTCTTCTACTAATATTCTTGCAGAAATTTAAACCACGATCACAAAGTGAAATATCAAGAACACATAACACAGAAGTTTTACCGAGAAAGCATAAAGCTAAAAACCCCACTGTCATATATTATGTATATAATGGATCATGAAACAATCTCATACAAAACTATAATCCAAGAGCTCTCATTACAATACAATCGTCTCACACTGTCATACAAAACTTAGCAAATACATGTGTCAATTCTGCCTCCAGACAACCTGCCTTCTCTGCACAATCCCTGCAATTAGAATTCTCACAATGAATTCGAATTGCCTAGTTTTCACATTCTCATGAGCATATCCATTGCATGTGTATTTGCATGAGTGCACTTCACTCGAATCACAACTGATATATAAACTGTCCCTTTCACCTGTTATGTCAACTAGGTCTCCAATGGATCTGACATGCATGTAGTTAACCGTGGCGAATCTTCAGTTGCATGTGAGTTCATTGATTGTGAATTAATTAATAATTAATTTACTGAACTCTCACTAGTGTAAGTTCATTTACAACTAGTACAACTGGGATTAACTCACTTAACTGAGTTAAACTACTTCACAACTCTCATAACTACACTTATAACTCTGTTACAACTTCAAGTCACCTCAATGTCTTACCAGTCAACCTTTGAATTCGAATTTCCTATAGTTAACTAATTTTCCATTTCAGTTAATTATTTCAAGTAATTATGAGATAATAGATTAATATTTATTGTCCAATTTATTTAAGGGAAAAGTAAATTAGACACATGTTTCTTGTTGACTTTTCAACACTCCCTCTCAACAAAAAAGGGATTATCCTTCACCCTAATCCTGTCTCTATGATATTCAAATTTTCTCCTAGTGAGCGCCTTCGTCAGAATGTCTGCATCCTAATATTTCGTAGGAATGTACTGAAGCAACATGATCTTCCACTATACACAATATTTGAGATGATGATACCAGATATCTATATGATTAGATCTATCATGAAACACATGATTAATCGAGTGTTTAATGCAACTCTGATTATCACAATGAATCACTGTCGAATCTAAATGAGAACCAAAAAAACCAACCAAGATCTTTCTCATTCAGATAGCCTTACATGCAAATTGACTTGCTGCCATGTATTCTACTTCCGTTGAACTAAGTGCCACATATATTTTTTTCCTGTTGTACCAAGAAACATATGTAGATCTGATACTAAAGATCCCCCCTTATGTGCTCTTTCTGTCCATTGGGCTTCCCACCCAATCTGCATCCGTGAAGCCATGCAACTTCACCTCATCCATCTGTCTATACCATAATCCATACTCAGATGTTCCCTTCAAATATCTCAAGACATGCTTATCCAAAAGATTTTGGTAGGCTTAACCATCGCTTGACTTAGTTGGTTAACCACATAGCAAATGTTCGGTCTCATGTTCACTAAATACATTAGCTAACCTACTAACTGTCGATAGATAGTAGCATCCACTACCTCTCCAGAAGTAGCAGCCTCTTTCCTCGCGTTTCCTAGAAGAGGAGTATCCATGGGTTTGCATCCTTCCATGTGAAACTTACCCAGTATCTCCCTTGCATACTTTCCTTGAGACACAAAAAGTTCACCATCTCCCTGCCATATTTCCAATCCAAGGAAATAATGAAGAAGGCCCAAATCCTTCATCTCGAACTCCTTTGCAAGGTCCTGCTTGCATGAGTGTATCATATTCTCATCACCAATCAGTGTGAAATCATCAACATAAAGAAAAATGATTAAAATCTTACCCTCCACCACTGATTTGTCGACCGGTCTTGGGACAATTTACCATGCACTGTTTTTGACAATGGAGTCATACTCCTCTACCATAGCATCAACCCAAGTGGGGTCCTGCACTACTTCCTGAAAGGAATATGGTTCAATCATAATACATTTTCTCATGAGAGCCATGTATTCAGTAAATCGATCAGGAGACTGTCTCTATCTGCACTGTGAAGTAGGGGCTCCTACATTTTGTGCAGCATCTAGTCTCAATCTGTCAACTTCCATGGTGTGCTTTCTGCCATTTCTAATGGATGTCTCTGCATGAGTGGTTTCCCCCACTCCATGAACCTCCTCATGTGGTTGATCCACATCTTGAGACAAATCTTTGGGAACCAATAGTTCCTCTTATGTATGCAAGTCTATCTCCCTCTCAAGTGACAACCGCATGGATTTCCCCTCATCAAATTTTATATCCTGTCGCATAACATTCATCTTATTGTTAGGAAAATACACACGATAATTATGGGTTGTTTCTATGTGCCCCACAAATATCCCAACTTCAGCAGTCGGTTCCAACTTCTTCCTGGAATCCTTGGTCACATGCACATAAACAAATGAGCCAAAAATTTTGAAATGAGAAACATTAGGTTTCTTACCAGTGAAATCTTCTTCAGGTGTACTCATGCCAAGTATTCAAAGAGGACAATGGTTTTGCACATAAACCACAGTATTGCATGCTTCTACCCACAAATGTATTGGTAGGCCCTGATCATTCAACATCGCTCGTGAAACACCCGCGATCATTTTGTTCTTCCTCTCTGCGACCCCATTTTTCTGTGGGTTATGAGGCACTATGAGTTCTCTTTGAATTCCTTCTTTGCTGCAGAAGTCTTTGAATTCATTAGAGATGTATTCTCCACCATTATCGCTCCTTAGAGCCTTCACTTGCTTCCTTGACTCTTTCTCCACTAATGCTTTAAACTCACAGAACTTTGAGAATGTTTGATCCTTCTTCTGCATGAAGAATATCCAACATTTACGAGAAAAGTCATAAAAAAAAATAACATAATACCTATGTTTTGTTGTTGAAGCAACTGAGAATGTTCCACACACATCTGTGTGAATTCTCTCCATGATCAACGAAGCACAGTTCTCCTTTTCATGAAAGGTGGACTTTACATACTTCCCTAGGGTGCACCCCTTGCATTGATCTAACTGAGCAAGTGTTCCCCTTGGAATTCCAGTATATATTTGTTGCATGATCTTCAAGGATCCATGATGAAGATGGCCCAATCACCTGTGCCATAATTCGCCCTCATCCCGGCTCACCACTTTTTTTGCCTTTCCCACCATGGCACCGTAACTATCTACCTCCAGCATGTAGAGATTCTTAACTCGAATCCCTATCTTCTTGACTTAACCCATTGCTTTATATCACAGGAAAGATTTTCCATCACTGAAAACAATGTCATAGCCTCTGTCCTCCAACATTGTGACTGAGACCAGGTTTTTCTTCAGACCTGGAACATGCATAACATTTTTCAATTGAAATGGTTTACTTGACTCCCTCTAAAAGGTAATGGTAAAAAATTCCAGTTGCACTGTACCATCCATCGTCGCCCATCTCTATATGCATTCTGAGATCTTTCTCCTCCAAGACACTGAAAGAATATTTATCTCCTGTCATGTGGTAGGAAGTGCCACTATCCAAATACCACACCGATCCGATGCACTTGAATACATGCATGCGATCAAAGAGAAGTCAAGTTCAAATTGTGAGACAAGAGCCTCACCAGTTACAGCTCTAGCAACCGTCTTGTTCTTCCTGTTCTGCAGACAGTTAGTAGCGAGATGCCCATGTTCGTGACAGTGAAAACAATTCACTTTGGACAAATCCATCTTCTTGACTTTAGACTCGGATTTTGAATGGAATTTCTTCCCTTTCCCTTTCCTTGCCTTGGCAGGCAAAGCACAATCCTCTTCATCATCACGCTTTGATGAAGATCCATCTCTGGTGTTCCTCCTGAACTCCTCTTGCACTGGATCCAACCATAGTCGTTCCCAATCTAGAAATTTTTCCCTTCCATTGATAGAGTCTTGATAGATGTGCCAACTCTTGGGAAGTCCTATGAGAGACAATCTCACCAAATCATCAACAAAAACTGTTATTACCACACTTCCAAGATCATCCTGACATTGGACAAACTTCGTGAGATATTTTGGAATGGAGTCGCCCTTTTCCATCTTGATCTTCCTGAGTTTATCTTTGAGTGCCAATTTCCTATGGTCACTGCTTTTTTGGAACAGATCCGTCAAAACCTTCCACATTGCATGTGGTGTGGCTTTCCTATGGAGACTTGAGACAATGTGGTCTCGTACTCCCTCCAACAAGATCCTCCTCGCCTTTGCCACTTTATTTTTCCATGCATCAAGATTTGTAGTGTCTGTCACATCTGGCTTAGGAACATCTTTGTCAATGTATTCCTTCAAGCCATTGTCTTCGAGTACTGCTTCCATCCTATCCTTCCAACAAATGTAGTTAGAGATTCCCTCGAGTGCATACTCCAATCTCAATCCATTGAAAGCCATTTAGATCTTGAATCAACTGTAGTACCAAGAAATTCCTTCTGCAAATTTGAATTTTTTCCAACCACAAAATCAACTGCTACAATCCTTCTTTCCTTGGGAGGTTTACACCTGACCAGTTACTAGCCTGAGGGAAGTTTTCACCTCACCTGTGTATAGCTTGCGAACCTTATGAGTGAGTTCGCACTATAATTCACTGTGGGGTGAGGGAGGTTTGCACCTCTCCTTTAAGCAACCTGCGAAAATCCTAAGGGAGGTTCACACCTCTCCTTTGAGTAGGGTGTGAAAATTTATTCTCTCAGAAATGTGCGAAGTTTTCAGTACTATGCTATCACACCCTGCTAGAGACGGGACCTGCAAAAATACTACTATTTTCGCACTTCACTTCCGTGGCTCTGTGGCTTTGATACCATGTAGAAATTTCAATACAAATTAAGTATTTCATGTGATTATCCTAATCTAACAATTATATGCCATAGTTAAATACATAATCTCTTCTACTAATATTCTTGCGGAAATTTAAACCATGATCACAAAGTGAAATATCAAGAACACATAACACAGAAGTTTTACCGAGAAAGCATAAAGCTAAAAACCCCACTATCATATATTATGTATATAATGGATCATGAAACAATCTCATACAAAACTCTAATCCAAGAGCTCTCAGTACAATACAATCATCTCACACTGCCATACAAAACTCAGCAAATACATGTGCCAATTCTGTCTCCAGACAGCCTGCCTCCTCTGCACAATCCCTACAATTAGAATTTTCACAATGAATTCGAATTGCCTAGTTTGCACATGCTCATGAGCATATCCACTGCATGTGGGATTGGAACTAGGTCCAAACTGTCAAATCACAACTGATAGCCAAACTATCCCTTTCACCTATTATCTCAACTAGGTCTCCACTAGATCTGACATGCATGTAGCTAACCGTAGAGAATCTTCAGTTGCATGTGAGTTCACTGATTGTGAATTAATTAATAATTAATTTACTGAACTCTCACTAGTGTAAGTTCAGTTACAACTAGTACAACTGGGCTTAACTCACTTAACTGAGTTAAACTACTTCACAACTCTCATAACTACACTTATAACTTTGTTACAACTTCTAGTCACCTCCATGTCTTACCAGTCAACCTTTGAACTCAAATTTCCTATAGTTAACTGATTTGCCATTTCAGTTAATTATTTCAAGTAATTATGAGATAATAGATTAATATTTATTGTCCAATTTATTTAAGGGAAAAGAAAATTAGACACATGTTTCTTGTTGAATTTTCAACTCTTGGATCTTTTATCTCTTGTGCACTTGTCTTATGGTTATTTTATGAATGGTTGATGGAGGAGTCCTAGCACTAGCTTTGGATGATGCTTTTTAGCTCTTGTAGTGTTTTATCTTGGCATTTCTCTTAATCTTGGTATGGTTTTCTACTATTATGCTATCATTTTTTCAAGTTCAAGTATTGTTATGCTAAGATATAGGTGGGAGTATAAGGGAATACACCCCCACCATAGATTTCATGATTTTATTGCTTCATCTCATTGATTAAGGGTTTTCTAAGAGAAGTATAAGGGCATACACCCTCTTAGCTCAAACCCTAGCTTAGGAAAAATTGCCTTGGGGAGTAAAAGGTCTTACAACCCCAAGGAGGTAGCTTATGTAAGCTCCTTGTGACTCCATTAACCCAATATTAAAGGAACTAATCATATTGATTTTACATTGGAGATATAAAATCGTTGCATCAGGAAACACAATCTTTGACCTTTTGAGAGTTCTCTTCCTTGAAGTTGATTTATCTCATTGAGAGGATTCCTCCCCCATTAGGGAATACCCTCTATCCCAACACTCTATTTTTTGTTACAAACTTTAACCTACGTCCATTAGGGCTGCATAACCCTAGCTATTAATACTCTCATAACTCTTAATCTAACCTAGACTAGCTCTCTAACTTTCCTCATTTACTCCACTAACTAGGGCGCCTCTTTTGAGGTAGTTCTTGGAAATTTTTCATGGTTAATTTTGTTGTTGTTTTCCACTAAATGCTACAGACATAAGGCTGCAATTTTCTGCAGAAAACATTTGTTAAAACAACCATCTAATCTACCTCCTTTAGTGAAGTTTTTCAGCCTATGTTTATTGTTAAATTCGATGATGTTTTACTTAACTAGTCTAGATCTTTAAATGTTTATTTTAGATGTTTTAATTGCTGATATAATCTGATATATACTTCTTCAAATTAGGGACAGAAAGATTAACATTCTGATCCGACTAACATATATCGTTGCAAGGTGTGTTTTCTTGTGTCTCGGGAAGGTAAATCATCTGGAGAAATACTATACATGTGGGGAAGCCATTACTTGACCTGCAAAGAATCTATCCCTATCCTTTCATTTCACTTAGAATTGACCTCTAGGGGATTCATTTTAACTTCCCTCCATCTCCATCTCAATCCCCCTAGGGTCATCGGGATTGCCTCCCTAGAGTGACCTAGTCACCCTTGATGTGAGAGACCTACATCGAGGTGACATTGGGTGTAGGATTCCTAATTTGTAACACTTTTTCCGTGGTTGGGTAAAGATTTTCCCAACCTACAACTTGTGCTATAACATTTTGGCATCATTACTAGGGAGTATTTTGAATCCTCTTTGTATCTTAGTGACTCTTTGGTAAGCTATCACAAAGTCTTTCCCTTAGCTTGTCTGGTGACTCCACTCTAGGAATGTTCCCTTTCCACCTTCCTGGATGAGTTCATTTTGAAATTCATCTAGTGACTCCACCTTCCCAAAACCCTTATTTTCCCAAACCTTTCCCCCCTGGGAGGTTCAATCCTTCTAAGGTTTACCAAAGAAGGCCTCCTCTCAAGTCTCCTATTGCTAAAATCCTTTTCCATAAATCCCTTCCCCTTGCTCCATGACTTGCCCTTGGGAAAGAGACCTCTACAAACCCATTAACATGGCCAATATCCAAGGTTACCCTAACAAGATGTCAACATATGTCAACAAGTGGTTTTCAAAGTTCCCAGGAAAAAATGTGATAACTGTAGAAGACCACATTATGTCATAGGTTGAGATATGGATAATGCAGTTATTGATAATGAAGATGTGGCCATGAAACTATTCACTTCATCATTAACTGAGGAAGCCCTTGATTGGTTCAAGGGACTCCCTGATAATCATATCACCACTTATGATGCCTTTTCCACCTTATTTAAAATCAGATTGTCAAGAGAAGAAGATGGTGGGGCACTTGCAACTCAGTTCAACCAAATAAAGAAAAAGGAGAATGAAATGGTAAACGAATTCATTTCAATATTTGACGGGTTGTACAATCAAATTACAACAAATTACCATCCTACAACATCATCAGTTCATCTCCTTTATATGAATACCTTTGAAGGGAATTTCTAATACATTCTTTGAGATAAAAATCCCACATCATTGGAAGAGGCTAAAGAGTTCAGTATCGACATTGAATAAAATCTCGTTGACACAAAAGTAGAACCTTTTCAGTACCCTTGTAGAAAGATAGAATCAAGGACTAAGGTTTCCAACAATAGTTTTCCTGATCCAATTGCTCTCCTAACTCAGAATATAGAAAAAATGAATACTCAATTTGTTCAGGTACAGAATCAACTTATGAACTGTATGATTACAATGGAAAGAAATCAATTTTCTCCTAGAGCTTAGATTTCTAGACAACGAAGAGATGCCACCAGTTGGAAACCATGACCTCAACAAGAGGCAAATACCCTGGATACTTTGAAACCTGTTGGGACAGTTGATATAGAAGATTGGTGTCTCCCATGCCAAGAACCCCCCAGGGAAGATGAATTCCCCCAAAAAGACGGATATTATTCTAACGATATAAACTTCATTATTTGCAATTTCAATGATGAATAGGCTACTCAAGAACAGATCAATGAAGCCATAAGAATAGGAGAAAGAGAGGGGAGAATCCAGGCCTTAAATAAACTAACAAATGATCAGAAGAAGGAATTGAGGAGGAGGGAAATTCTAATCTATAGAAGAAAAAATGCTTCATCCCCTCCATTGCAGCCTGATACTCCTCTTCCACCAGTAGAAAAGGTGGCTCCACCACCTCCACCATCGGTATGTGAGTTGCTTCCTAAACCAACTCCTAGATAAAAACTGAATATGACGGTCCCGGTGATGGAGATGTGTAAGATCCCTTCTATAAAAAGGGAAATTTTGAAAATATTACAGGTGCCAACCGAGAAGGAGGATCCTACCATCATGTTAAACAATATGTATCTTGATTGGCCAAGTGACAAGAACCCTCCTTTCTATCTATCACTATGCATGAATGGCCTCTACTTAAACAACTAAATGCTTGCTTTAGGGGCCTCAACAAATGTCATATATTTGAAGGTAATGAAAAAACTTGGTTTGAAGACAACCCAACCTTATGGCAGTGCTTGCGGTATTGATTCAAACAGAGTTAATATCTTGGGAGTATGTGAAGATGTTGATGTTTTCCTAATTAACTTTCCACATATCAACATTCTCATGGACATAGTGGTGATTGACATTGAATATGCTTGGGGGATGCTTTTATCTAGAAGTTGGTCTACTTCTCTTGGGGGTTTCCTTAGCATGGATCTCACTCATGCACACATTCCTATGGGGGATGGCACTTTTCAGATACTATACAATCAAGAGAAAGTCAATAGACATGTAATGGATCATGATGGTCATGATTATGCCAACGAATGTGATTATGATGTACTCCCAAATACCATTTAGTATGAACCATCTGAGCTACCTTTTATGTAGGAGGACTCCATAGAGACACTTCTTCCATGGATAGATCACTAGAAAGGAAAACTTCAAAAATACAATGGAAGGAGCCAGGATCTATCCAAATTTTAAAGAAGGAAGATGAGAGACATGAAGAAATCATCAAGATATAGTCCACACAGAGTCTCCACACGATAAGAATACACCTTGCATCAATTTCAATGAAGGAATTCTTGTGCTTATATGGGACAAAAGAAATGGCAAGGCCAGATATGACCAAAATGACAACAAATCATGGCTTGGTCCCTACATCATCAAGAAGAAGTCGAACAAAGAAAGGTATTATTTGACAACATTAGATGGGAGAAAGATGTCACTACCAGTAGATGGGTCTCTTCTCCAACCTCACATCTAGGTCACATGACTTCTTCAAGGCTCGTGCCCCAGGTAAGTAGGTAAGTCATATTGATTCTTGAATTTCCTATTGATTGCTCATACTAGTTTAGATGCATTTCATTTTCATTTTACTCTACTTGCATATTGATTTGATGCTTAGTTTATATTTTTTTGAAAATATGTCAAAATTTTGTTTTCTAGTTTAGTGGGTTTTAATTATCATCATATGGGAACATGGATGTGTAGGCCATCCTGCACTTGACAGTTTGATGTCTAATCGTAGGCACAGGTCTACCAGAATATTTTGCAGTTCTCATGCACTCTATGGAAAGCACATCTCCCCAAGTAGGATCTAGATGTTATCCCCATTTTGTGGATAACTAAGGAGATGATGTCTCGAGACCCTCAAGTTGCAAATATGTTGTGTCAAGAGACTACATGACCATCATTACCCTTTGCACAGATGGAAAACCCACTCACCACCACATAAGGTCACAGGTTTACAGATGGAATCCACCATACAAGTTGGCTTCCAGAGGGAAGTGGGTCTTTCTCCATGAGGTACAAGTCAGTATTATGGTGAGAATCATTTCAATATTTAAGCCATTTGATTATGTTGTATCTTAGATTGCTCTAGATTTCATGATATGTGTTTGGACATTATTCCATTTGCCTTGTTTCACCTTGGTGGTTGACATTGTGCCCTAGTAAGTGGTCTTATTTGGGAATGGTTTTTCTACTGGGAAATATATTAATGATCCATTGTATCGTTCTCGACCCTACTTACCATTTTCCATCATCATCCCCTTATGTTTCCTTATCTCTTGGGATTTTAGGGTGTGTTTACCCAAAAAGGGGTTGTCCCTCATTTTATGGGAAGAAGGAGATAAAGGCCCAGAGGGGTTGGTGTTGGGTAAAATATAAAATCCATATATAAACCTTCTAGATGCTTCGCCCAGGGATCACCCAAGAAAGTAATAAAATGCTTATCTTTGAATAAAGGGGACCCACAATATAATAATAAAATGCTTAAAAGGTTAGTTGACGGATAGGAGGTCTCATCATAAGTCGACTTGTCATGTCCATGGATATCTAGTGGTATGACATTGTCATCATCTGGTCACCAAACCAAGGCAGTGACTCTTAGTTGCATGGCTGAGAGAAAGGGAGTCTAATCACAAGCCAACATTTTCATTTCCATTAGGTATTTGTGGGTGACATTGCCACAAAATGGTAACCATGTCAGGGTGGTGACCTTCAATCTCTCCTTATGCTATTATGAAATAAAATATAAAGAAATAAAGATAAAAGGCAAATGATGGGCTTGGAAAAAATGCATTGCGAACGAAGGTACCACACACCCTATACAAAGGCACCCATGAATGAGATACTATGACCCCTAGTATGTCATGATCCCTATGCCCATTGATTCTTGACCCCATCTACCTCATACACTTTACAAGGATTAGAGCGGTACCTCTTGGAGGCTCTCCTTGACCTAGGGAAAGATCTACCAATAGGACACCTCATCAACCCTACCATACTTAATCTTGACAAGTCGCATAATGTCTTTGAGTTGTTAATTGTTTGATATGGTGATATTTGATGCACATTCTTGGATGGATTATTTATTGATTGGATTAACTTATCATGATGTTATGACTTGAGATCCTTGGACGGCGTGTTCATTTGTATTTGCGGGACCTAGTTGGTGGATAGTTTTGGGAGAACAAGCCTAGCTTGGGCATCCATGGGGTTACAAGCCCACAGGTTGGATGTAATATCCCTAGGTAGAACCCAATTGTAATTTAAATGAAAATGTACTTAAGTTGGTGAGCGGTTTGATATCATTTTTGTATGCACATTTCATGGTATAGTGTGCGCATGTACTGCGCAGTAAAATGAGGAAGTGTGCACATTCCAGGATACTGTGCATAGCATTTAAGCACGCATGATATTAAAGCCAGCAAACCTTTGTGTATATACTATGTTTTATAGGCTGGTGAGCTAGTTATTATAATCTAGGATGCTTATATTTTGATTAGTCCAGAGAGCCTAGATGTTAAAGGCTAGTGCACCTATTTTTGTACATGTCTCATAATTAATATAAAATGCATCGTTGCGCACAGACCAACCATGATAAAAGAGATGGGGGACTAAAATCTACTAGTTACGGAAAGGGAGGGGCCTAAAAGTTAAGGAAAAGTGGATAAGCTAGAGAGACTAAACCAAAAAGGAATATTATATTAATATTTATTAAATCATAAAGTATGGATAATTATTTTATCCTAAGTTTTAAAGTTGGGTACAAGTGGGCCAAAGTAGCTCCCAACATGACAAGTGTCAAGTTGGGGACATGCATACATATTGTTGTGACTTAGTTCATTTCCTATCATCTTTTCCATCATTCTTTTGATCATTCCTGCCATCATTCAGTCATCCAGTCAATCATCCATGAGCATGCACACACCCATTGAGCTATATTACATACCTTCATGACTATACCTAAACCTGTATCCATAGCCATTTTGTGAGGGTGTAGCTGGTTATCTTGGGAGATGGATTGAATAAGCGAGTTGTCAGGCCTGTGGGATATTGAAGAGGTGGGTTTTCAGGCCCGTGAGCAATTCTCTGAGTGAGAGAATTGCTAGGAATTGATTTCCTGAAGGTGCTAAACTGCAACTACAATGCTCTGAGACTTCCTATCCAGCCTGTTGTTGAAGCCCGAAAAGGAAGTGGGGCAGCTGAAGGACTATTGAGAAGAGAAGGGGCACACTTCCTGGGTGGGATAGGCATGTGGGGAATGAGGGACTGTAGGCTATTAGTTTGATTTGGCACCTAAGACGGAGTCTTTTCTGCTATCTATGAGCCTTTATCCTAGTTAGGAATCCCTTTACTCGGGTGGAGTTTAGTCCCAGCTCAGGGGTGACTCACTGTAGAGAGTGATGAATAGTGTGGTCTAAGGCTAGGAGGTTTGTGGAAGGTCTGCACGTAGTTGGTGACATTATTACCAAGATAAGTGTCAATTGTGTGATAAATTTAGATGTTGCATTGTTATTTACATGTTTATATTTATGGGTATTTCCTATATATGCTGCATGTATATGTTTACTGTTACTTCCATGTATTTGCAAATGTATTTTTATATTTACGTTTTATATATAATGCTTCCACAAGATTTCTATGTGTATATGTTTTCATTGCATGAAGTTCGAAAAATTTATGCGACATAGCTCAGTTGCATATTGGGTATGTTAGAGTATGTTCTGCAGAGAGAGAATAGTAAGAGTTCTCTGGCGTAGCGTGGTCCGGCTTGGATGGCCAGGGACGTTACAAATTGGTATTAGAGCCTCAGTTTTCAACACTGAGCCTGGGTGGGCCGAACAAGTTGATTTGAAGCGAAATGTCATAGAGGATTTATTTTGAAGTGGCCAAATTTCAATTTGTAGAGCGTTCATGGTAAAAAAAAAAAAGTAACAACAATTGGGAAGAATTGGGGAAAAGCCCCAATTTCTATTTTTAAATTCATGAGAAAATGGGGAAATTCGTCCAAGTGGTGAGATACTATTGTTTTAATACCTGTTCTAGCAAATTCGGACCTGGAATTGGTCGAATTTCAGGTGTGCAGGTGTGCGCGCTAAATTTTGATGACGCACGGAAAAATGTTAGTGTGCGGGCGTGCGCACTAAATTTCGGCACGGCGCGGAAAAATGTTGGTGTACATGACCACACGATAAATTTAGCATTGTGTGGTGTGCACACAAATAATAATGATGTGTGTGGTATGCGCAGTGTTGTCACAACGCAATGGAGTATGGTAGTTGCACGCACAATGTAGGGATATGTTGTCGCACGACAATCTAGTTAAGGTGCGCGATGGGGGCATACTGAACTCTGGCATGGTGCAACACGTAGAGTATAATGCATGCGGAATATCAATGTGTGATACAAAAAATGCACGCAAAAGGTAATAGTGCAAGAACCAAAACTGCGCACGGTAAATATGGGCACGCAACACAAAAATAGTGCGCGCAAGTTATTAGCGCGACAGAGAAGTGAAACACAATGATTTTAAAGTGTGCAAAGCACGATTTACCTTGTTTTTTTGCTGCACATGGTAAATATAGGAGTGTAGGTTGAAATTTGTGTGCGTGAAGTCGTTTGGAGGGCGAACAATAGCAGAAAATCAATGATCTTCTATGATGTTTTATATCATTTGAACGTCATCTTTTTGTAGTGCATTTTTGAGGGCCTTAAGAGAGTTTTTAGCAAGTCAAAAACCACGAGACAAAGGTGTAGTGAAGGTACACTATGTCTCTACATCTCAAATGAAAGATCTCAGATAGATATTTGTAATGGTGTAAATTGTTCATCAAATAGAGCGTTTATGAGAAAGTTACAGTTTAAATAGTGGAGGGTAAATTGTAAGACCCGACTAGCTTTAAAGAGCCATAACTTTCTGCTCCGGAATCGGATTGAGGCGCAAGAGAAGTCAATGGAAATATGTTGAACCATAGAATACAGTCCCCAAGATGAATTAAATTTTTGGGCATGTTAAAGGTGTTTAATATGGAAAATAAGGTACTTGTAGCATTCCAGACCAAAAACACAAATTGGCCTAGAACTTCAGCAGGTTGTAACTAGTATCCCAGAACCCAGAATGAGGTGAAACTTGGACAGAATGTCCATAATATGTTTATGCAGAAACCTGATTGAGATCATATGAAATATGCAATGGAGTAATTGCAAGAATGCATAATTACAACGCATAATTGTGCCAAGTGGAAGTATGAACATTAAAGTTAATGGGAAAATTTCAAATGACCATAACATTCTGCTCAAGACTCGGAATTGAGCATGGGAGAAGGCGTTGGAAAGGTATTAGATAGTGGAATCTAAATATCCACCTAGAAAATTGATCTAGGCATTCAATTTTCTAGGAAATTGGAAGAAAGAGTTTTGATATATTATTGAATCAAAATGGTTCATATTTTTCATGAAATTGTTGAAACAGTTAGTCTGACAAATTTTTGTTGGCTGCACATTTTGCAGAGTTAAAAACAACTAGATCAGATCAAGATCAAAATAGAGTCTAGAGTAATGGAAGAGGCACAAGGGACTTACAACTAGGAATATGAAATCAGAGGGATGGATTTTCATTTGGGCATTGAAGGAACAAACTCCAATGGACATGGAGATGAAAGGAATGAAAACATGAATATGCCAGAGACCATTAAAAATTTACATAAGGATGTCCAAAGCCATAAATATGATAATGAAAGGCTTATGAGAGCCAAGGAGCAGCAGGATGACTTCAACATGAAGTTATTGGAGATCTTGAAAAGATAGAAATTAAATTGGACAAGGAGAGTGGCTCAAGCAAATCAGAAAGTCACAGGCCTTCTGGTGAGAAAAGAAAATCAAGGAGTGTTAGCAGACATCACCATCACTCCCCGAGGAATTCCAATAAGAGAGCACACAATAGATCAATTCCATCCCCTGTCAGGAAGCATAAGGGATTTGGGGTGGATGAGCTACGAGGAGAAATGAACAAAATCAAACCTCCTACATTTGAAGGTGAGCACAAGAAGGATGAAGATGAAGAGACATGGTTGTTGGGCATGAGAAAGTATTTTCAAGTGCATAATTATTCTTCTCATGAAGAAGGTAGAATTGCTATCTATCAACTCAAGGGAAAGGAATCCATGTGGTGGGATCAGCTTGTGTAGGTGTGTCACATTAAAGAGAAAAGTGTTACTTTGAGGGAATTCAAGAAGTATTTTGAGAAGAAATACTTGACTAAGAGATATTATGACAAGAAAATGAAAGAGTTATTTGAACTCAAGCTTGGGAGTATGACAATAGACGAATATGAGAGAAGGTTTTTAGAACTGTTGAAGTATGTCTCTTTCATCAAAGATGATACAGTTAAGATTCAAAGGTATTTGAGTGAATTTCCATCATTCATCAATGAAAAAATGCAGTATGATGATCCCAAGAAATTGGAGGAGACCATAAGGAGAGCTAAATTCCTATATGATCAGCAAAAAGCAAGGCCAAATTTCCAAAAAACTTGGGAAGACAAAAAGAAGTTCAATATGGATCAGAGGAAGAAGGGAGCTAAGCCACCATTCTTCATAAATAATCCACAGGGACAAAAAACTTCTAAAGAACCCAGAACGATTGAGGAAGGGAATCAAAGTCCAAGGCAGACACCTATTCAATGTTGGGGTTGTAAAGGAGATCACATGTACAGAGATTGTCCTCACAAAGGTGAAAAAGGGAGGACTGTTCAAAATTTACAACAAGATGAAACAATGGAGGACATGGGCAAAAATGTGTCAAGGATCTATGTAGCCCTGGACAACAAGCAAGCAGAGTATCAGTCACATATGATTGAAGTGGAAGGTATGATTAAAAACCAAACCATTGCTATTTTAATTGATTCAGGAGCTAGTCACAGTTATATATATCCTAAGATGGTGGAAATTTTTCATTTTCCAAGAAGCAAGCATGGGAAATCTTGGTTGGTGCAGCTGGCTACCGGAGCCAAAAGAAAATTTAATGAGATGGTTAAGTCATGTCTTATGGACATGAATGGACTGAACACCAGGGCATATTTGAACATCTTGCCTTTAGGTTCTTATGACTGTCTAATTGGGATGGATTGGTTGGACCAACATCATGCCATCCTAGATTTTCATAAAAAAGAATTTACTTTCTTGGATGAGGAAGGGGAACTAAGGAAAGTGCAAGGAATTCCCAGGGCAGTAACCATCAGATAAATTTCAACATTGCAGCTGAAGAAAGGGTGTCAAATATTTGTGGCACATATGGAAGGGATGCCTAAAGATAAGGTGTCAAATTTGGAAGATCATGCAGTCCTGGAAGATTTTGAAGATGTGTTCAAGGAGGTACCAGGACTACCCCCAAAGAGAGATATTGATTTCTCTATAAATTTAATGTCTGGAGCAACTCCAGTGTCAAAGACTCCTTACAGAATGAGTACACCAGAGCTAAAGGAGTTGCAAATGCAACTTGAAGAACTTATGAAGAAGGGGTATATACGCCCAAGTGTGTCACCTCGGAGTTCCCCAGTCTTGTTTATGATAAAGAAAGATGGAACATTAAGATTGTGCATTGATTTTAGACATTTGAATAGTGACTCTGAACAATAAATATCCTCTTCCAAGGATTGATGATCTTTTTGATCAATTGAAGGATGCAAAGATCTTTTCAAATATAGATCTTAGGTCAGGATACCATCAGGTAAGGATTAAAGAGGAGGATATCTGCAAGACCACCTTCAGGACAAGGTATGGTCATTATGTGTTCACAGTGGTGCCATTTGGGTTGTCAAATGCACCCACTGTTTTCATGTGCTTAATGAGTGGTGTTTTCCGAGAATATTTAGACAAGTTTCTCATTGTATTTTTGGATGACAATATTATATACTCCAAGTCGGAAGAAGAGCATGAGCATCATTTGAGAATGGTGTTGCAAGTATTAAGGGAGCATCAATTGTATGTCAAATTCAGCAAGTGCTCATTTTATCAAAAGCAAATTCATTATTTGGGGCATATCATTTCAAAGGATGGGATAGCAGTGGATCCTAAGAAGATAGAAGCCATTAGAGATTGGTCAACACCAAAGAATGTGACAGAGGTTAGATCAATCATGGGCCTTGCAGGATACTACATGAGATTTATTGAAAGATTTTCAAAGATTACACACCCAATCAATTCCTTGCAAAGAAAGGGTGTGAAGTTTCAGTGGACATTGGATTGTGAAAAGAGTTTTCAACACTTGAAACAATTGTTAACAAGTGCTCCAATACTAAGGATTGCAGACCCAAATGAAGACTTCATTGTATGCACAGATGCAT
>ML781840.1:831752-870501 GCA_009831015.1 Picea engelmannii
TTTCGTAGGAATGTACTGAAGCAACATGATCTTCCACTATACACAATATTTGAGATGATGATACCAGATATCTATATGATTAGATCTATCATGAAACACATGATTAATCGAGTGTTTAATGCAACTCTGATTATCACAATGAATCACTGTCGAATCTAAATGAGAACCAAAAAAACCAACCAAGATCTTTCTCATTCAGATAGCCTTACATGCAAATTGACTTGCTGCCATGTATTCTACTTCCGTTGAACTAAGTGCCACATATATTTTTTTCCTGTTGTACCAAGAAACATATGTAGATCTGATACTAAAGATCCCCCCTTATGTGCTCTTTCTGTCCATTGGGCTTCCCACCCAATCTGCATCCGTGAAGCCATGCAACTTCACCTCATCCATCTGTCTATACCATAATCCATACTCAGATGTTCCCTTCAAATATCTCAAGACATGCTTATCCAAAAGATTTTGGTAGGCTTAACCATCGCTTGACTTAGTTGGTTAACCACATAGCAAATGTTCGGTCTCATGTTCACTAAATACATTAGCTAACCTACTAACTGTCGATAGATAGTAGCATCCACTACCTCTCCAGAAGTAGCAGCCTCTTTCCTCGCGTTTCCTAGAAGAGGAGTATCCATGGGTTTGCATCCTTCCATGTGAAACTTACCCAGTATCTCCCTTGCATACTTTCCTTGAGACACAAAAAGTTCACCATCTCCCTGCCATATTTCCAATCCAAGGAAATAATGAAGAAGGCCCAAATCCTTCATCTCGAACTCCTTTGCAAGGTCCTGCTTGCATGAGTGTATCATATTCTCATCACCAATCAGTGTGAAATCATCAACATAAAGAAAAATGATTAAAATCTTACCCTCCACCACTGATTTGTCGACCGGTCTTGGGACAATTTACCATGCACTGTTTTTGACAATGGAGTCATACTCCTCTACCATAGCATCAACCCAAGTGGGGTCCTGCACTACTTCCTGAAAGGAATATGGTTCAATCATAATACATTTTCTCATGAGAGCCATGTATTCAGTAAATCGATCAGGAGACTGTCTCTATCTGCACTGTGAAGTAGGGGCTCCTACATTTTGTGCAGCATCTAGTCTCAATCTGTCAACTTCCATGGTGTGCTTTCTGCCATTTCTAATGGATGTCTCTGCATGAGTGGTTTCCCCCACTCCATGAACCTCCTCATGTGGTTGATCCACATCTTGAGACAAATCTTTGGGAACCAATAGTTCCTCTTATGTATGCAAGTCTATCTCCCTCTCAAGTGACAACCGCATGGATTTCCCCTCATCAAATTTTATATCCTGTCGCATAACATTCATCTTATTGTTAGGAAAATACACACGATAATTATGGGTTGTTTCTATGTGCCCCACAAATATCCCAACTTCAGCAGTCGGTTCCAACTTCTTCCTGGAATCCTTGGTCACATGCACATAAACAAATGAGCCAAAAATTTTGAAATGAGAAACATTAGGTTTCTTACCAGTGAAATCTTCTTCAGGTGTACTCATGCCAAGTATTCAAAGAGGACAATGGTTTTGCACATAAACCACAGTATTGCATGCTTCTACCCACAAATGTATTGGTAGGCCCTGATCATTCAACATCGCTCGTGAAACACCCGCGATCATTTTGTTCTTCCTCTCTGCGACCCCATTTTTCTGTGGGTTATGAGGCACTATGAGTTCTCTTTGAATTCCTTCTTTGCTGCAGAAGTCTTTGAATTCATTAGAGATGTATTCTCCACCATTATCGCTCCTTAGAGCCTTCACTTGCTTCCTTGACTCTTTCTCCACTAATGCTTTAAACTCACAGAACTTTGAGAATGTTTGATCCTTCTTCTGCATGAAGAATATCCAACATTTACGAGAAAAGTCATAAAAAAAAATAACATAATACCTATGTTTTGTTGTTGAAGCAACTGAGAATGTTCCACACACATCTGTGTGAATTCTCTCCATGATCAACGAAGCACAGTTCTCCTTTTCATGAAAGGTGGACTTTACATACTTCCCTAGGGTGCACCCCTTGCATTGATCTAACTGAGCAAGTGTTCCCCTTGGAATTCCAGTATATATTTGTTGCATGATCTTCAAGGATCCATGATGAAGATGGCCCAATCACCTGTGCCATAATTCGCCCTCATCCCGGCTCACCACTTTTTTTGCCTTTCCCACCATGGCACCGTAACTATCTACCTCCAGCATGTAGAGATTCTTAACTCGAATCCCTATCTTCTTGACTTAACCCATTGCTTTATATCACAGGAAAGATTTTCCATCACTGAAAACAATGTCATAGCCTCTGTCCTCCAACATTGTGACTGAGACCAGGTTTTTCTTCAGACCTGGAACATGCATAACATTTTTCAATTGAAATGGTTTACTTGACTCCCTCTAAAAGGTAATGGTAAAAAATTCCAGTTGCACTGTACCATCCATCGTCGCCCATCTCTATATGCATTCTGAGATCTTTCTCCTCCAAGACACTGAAAGAATATTTATCTCCTGTCATGTGGTAGGAAGTGCCACTATCCAAATACCACACCGATCCGATGCACTTGAATACATGCATGCGATCAAAGAGAAGTCAAGTTCAAATTGTGAGACAAGAGCCTCACCAGTTACAGCTCTAGCAACCGTCTTGTTCTTCCTGTTCTGCAGACAGTTAGTAGCGAGATGCCCATGTTCGTGACAGTGAAAACAATTCACTTTGGACAAATCCATCTTCTTGACTTTAGACTCGGATTTTGAATGGAATTTCTTCCCTTTCCCTTTCCTTGCCTTGGCAGGCAAAGCACAATCCTCTTCATCATCACGCTTTGATGAAGATCCATCTCTGGTGTTCCTCCTGAACTCCTCTTGCACTGGATCCAACCATAGTCGTTCCCAATCTAGAAATTTTTCCCTTCCATTGATAGAGTCTTGATAGATGTGCCAACTCTTGGGAAGTCCTATGAGAGACAATCTCACCAAATCATCAACAAAAACTGTTATTACCACACTTCCAAGATCATCCTGACATTGGACAAACTTCGTGAGATATTTTGGAATGGAGTCGCCCTTTTCCATCTTGATCTTCCTGAGTTTATCTTTGAGTGCCAATTTCCTATGGTCACTGCTTTTTTGGAACAGATCCGTCAAAACCTTCCACATTGCATGTGGTGTGGCTTTCCTATGGAGACTTGAGACAATGTGGTCTCGTACTCCCTCCAACAAGATCCTCCTCGCCTTTGCCACTTTATTTTTCCATGCATCAAGATTTGTAGTGTCTGTCACATCTGGCTTAGGAACATCTTTGTCAATGTATTCCTTCAAGCCATTGTCTTCGAGTACTGCTTCCATCCTATCCTTCCAACAAATGTAGTTAGAGATTCCCTCGAGTGCATACTCCAATCTCAATCCATTGAAAGCCATTTAGATCTTGAATCAACTGTAGTACCAAGAAATTCCTTCTGCAAATTTGAATTTTTTCCAACCACAAAATCAACTGCTACAATCCTTCTTTCCTTGGGAGGTTTACACCTGACCAGTTACTAGCCTGAGGGAAGTTTTCACCTCACCTGTGTATAGCTTGCGAACCTTATGAGTGAGTTCGCACTATAATTCACTGTGGGGTGAGGGAGGTTTGCACCTCTCCTTTAAGCAACCTGCGAAAATCCTAAGGGAGGTTCACACCTCTCCTTTGAGTAGGGTGTGAAAATTTATTCTCTCAGAAATGTGCGAAGTTTTCAGTACTATGCTATCACACCCTGCTAGAGACGGGACCTGCAAAAATACTACTATTTTCGCACTTCACTTCCGTGGCTCTGTGGCTTTGATACCATGTAGAAATTTCAATACAAATTAAGTATTTCATGTGATTATCCTAATCTAACAATTATATGCCATAGTTAAATACATAATCTCTTCTACTAATATTCTTGCGGAAATTTAAACCATGATCACAAAGTGAAATATCAAGAACACATAACACAGAAGTTTTACCGAGAAAGCATAAAGCTAAAAACCCCACTATCATATATTATGTATATAATGGATCATGAAACAATCTCATACAAAACTCTAATCCAAGAGCTCTCAGTACAATACAATCATCTCACACTGCCATACAAAACTCAGCAAATACATGTGCCAATTCTGTCTCCAGACAGCCTGCCTCCTCTGCACAATCCCTACAATTAGAATTTTCACAATGAATTCGAATTGCCTAGTTTGCACATGCTCATGAGCATATCCACTGCATGTGGGATTGGAACTAGGTCCAAACTGTCAAATCACAACTGATAGCCAAACTATCCCTTTCACCTATTATCTCAACTAGGTCTCCACTAGATCTGACATGCATGTAGCTAACCGTAGAGAATCTTCAGTTGCATGTGAGTTCACTGATTGTGAATTAATTAATAATTAATTTACTGAACTCTCACTAGTGTAAGTTCAGTTACAACTAGTACAACTGGGCTTAACTCACTTAACTGAGTTAAACTACTTCACAACTCTCATAACTACACTTATAACTTTGTTACAACTTCTAGTCACCTCCATGTCTTACCAGTCAACCTTTGAACTCAAATTTCCTATAGTTAACTGATTTGCCATTTCAGTTAATTATTTCAAGTAATTATGAGATAATAGATTAATATTTATTGTCCAATTTATTTAAGGGAAAAGAAAATTAGACACATGTTTCTTGTTGAATTTTCAACTCTTGGATCTTTTATCTCTTGTGCACTTGTCTTATGGTTATTTTATGAATGGTTGATGGAGGAGTCCTAGCACTAGCTTTGGATGATGCTTTTTAGCTCTTGTAGTGTTTTATCTTGGCATTTCTCTTAATCTTGGTATGGTTTTCTACTATTATGCTATCATTTTTTCAAGTTCAAGTATTGTTATGCTAAGATATAGGTGGGAGTATAAGGGAATACACCCCCACCATAGATTTCATGATTTTATTGCTTCATCTCATTGATTAAGGGTTTTCTAAGAGAAGTATAAGGGCATACACCCTCTTAGCTCAAACCCTAGCTTAGGAAAAATTGCCTTGGGGAGTAAAAGGTCTTACAACCCCAAGGAGGTAGCTTATGTAAGCTCCTTGTGACTCCATTAACCCAATATTAAAGGAACTAATCATATTGATTTTACATTGGAGATATAAAATCGTTGCATCAGGAAACACAATCTTTGACCTTTTGAGAGTTCTCTTCCTTGAAGTTGATTTATCTCATTGAGAGGATTCCTCCCCCATTAGGGAATACCCTCTATCCCAACACTCTATTTTTTGTTACAAACTTTAACCTACGTCCATTAGGGCTGCATAACCCTAGCTATTAATACTCTCATAACTCTTAATCTAACCTAGACTAGCTCTCTAACTTTCCTCATTTACTCCACTAACTAGGGCGCCTCTTTTGAGGTAGTTCTTGGAAATTTTTCATGGTTAATTTTGTTGTTGTTTTCCACTAAATGCTACAGACATAAGGCTGCAATTTTCTGCAGAAAACATTTGTTAAAACAACCATCTAATCTACCTCCTTTAGTGAAGTTTTTCAGCCTATGTTTATTGTTAAATTCGATGATGTTTTACTTAACTAGTCTAGATCTTTAAATGTTTATTTTAGATGTTTTAATTGCTGATATAATCTGATATATACTTCTTCAAATTAGGGACAGAAAGATTAACATTCTGATCCGACTAACATATATCGTTGCAAGGTGTGTTTTCTTGTGTCTCGGGAAGGTAAATCATCTGGAGAAATACTATACATGTGGGGAAGCCATTACTTGACCTGCAAAGAATCTATCCCTATCCTTTCATTTCACTTAGAATTGACCTCTAGGGGATTCATTTTAACTTCCCTCCATCTCCATCTCAATCCCCCTAGGGTCATCGGGATTGCCTCCCTAGAGTGACCTAGTCACCCTTGATGTGAGAGACCTACATCGAGGTGACATTGGGTGTAGGATTCCTAATTTGTAACACTTTTTCCGTGGTTGGGTAAAGATTTTCCCAACCTACAACTTGTGCTATAACATTTTGGCATCATTACTAGGGAGTATTTTGAATCCTCTTTGTATCTTAGTGACTCTTTGGTAAGCTATCACAAAGTCTTTCCCTTAGCTTGTCTGGTGACTCCACTCTAGGAATGTTCCCTTTCCACCTTCCTGGATGAGTTCATTTTGAAATTCATCTAGTGACTCCACCTTCCCAAAACCCTTATTTTCCCAAACCTTTCCCCCCTGGGAGGTTCAATCCTTCTAAGGTTTACCAAAGAAGGCCTCCTCTCAAGTCTCCTATTGCTAAAATCCTTTTCCATAAATCCCTTCCCCTTGCTCCATGACTTGCCCTTGGGAAAGAGACCTCTACAAACCCATTAACATGGCCAATATCCAAGGTTACCCTAACAAGATGTCAACATATGTCAACAAGTGGTTTTCAAAGTTCCCAGGAAAAAATGTGATAACTGTAGAAGACCACATTATGTCATAGGTTGAGATATGGATAATGCAGTTATTGATAATGAAGATGTGGCCATGAAACTATTCACTTCATCATTAACTGAGGAAGCCCTTGATTGGTTCAAGGGACTCCCTGATAATCATATCACCACTTATGATGCCTTTTCCACCTTATTTAAAATCAGATTGTCAAGAGAAGAAGATGGTGGGGCACTTGCAACTCAGTTCAACCAAATAAAGAAAAAGGAGAATGAAATGGTAAACGAATTCATTTCAATATTTGACGGGTTGTACAATCAAATTACAACAAATTACCATCCTACAACATCATCAGTTCATCTCCTTTATATGAATACCTTTGAAGGGAATTTCTAATACATTCTTTGAGATAAAAATCCCACATCATTGGAAGAGGCTAAAGAGTTCAGTATCGACATTGAATAAAATCTCGTTGACACAAAAGTAGAACCTTTTCAGTACCCTTGTAGAAAGATAGAATCAAGGACTAAGGTTTCCAACAATAGTTTTCCTGATCCAATTGCTCTCCTAACTCAGAATATAGAAAAAATGAATACTCAATTTGTTCAGGTACAGAATCAACTTATGAACTGTATGATTACAATGGAAAGAAATCAATTTTCTCCTAGAGCTTAGATTTCTAGACAACGAAGAGATGCCACCAGTTGGAAACCATGACCTCAACAAGAGGCAAATACCCTGGATACTTTGAAACCTGTTGGGACAGTTGATATAGAAGATTGGTGTCTCCCATGCCAAGAACCCCCCAGGGAAGATGAATTCCCCCAAAAAGACGGATATTATTCTAACGATATAAACTTCATTATTTGCAATTTCAATGATGAATAGGCTACTCAAGAACAGATCAATGAAGCCATAAGAATAGGAGAAAGAGAGGGGAGAATCCAGGCCTTAAATAAACTAACAAATGATCAGAAGAAGGAATTGAGGAGGAGGGAAATTCTAATCTATAGAAGAAAAAATGCTTCATCCCCTCCATTGCAGCCTGATACTCCTCTTCCACCAGTAGAAAAGGTGGCTCCACCACCTCCACCATCGGTATGTGAGTTGCTTCCTAAACCAACTCCTAGATAAAAACTGAATATGACGGTCCCGGTGATGGAGATGTGTAAGATCCCTTCTATAAAAAGGGAAATTTTGAAAATATTACAGGTGCCAACCGAGAAGGAGGATCCTACCATCATGTTAAACAATATGTATCTTGATTGGCCAAGTGACAAGAACCCTCCTTTCTATCTATCACTATGCATGAATGGCCTCTACTTAAACAACTAAATGCTTGCTTTAGGGGCCTCAACAAATGTCATATATTTGAAGGTAATGAAAAAACTTGGTTTGAAGACAACCCAACCTTATGGCAGTGCTTGCGGTATTGATTCAAACAGAGTTAATATCTTGGGAGTATGTGAAGATGTTGATGTTTTCCTAATTAACTTTCCACATATCAACATTCTCATGGACATAGTGGTGATTGACATTGAATATGCTTGGGGGATGCTTTTATCTAGAAGTTGGTCTACTTCTCTTGGGGGTTTCCTTAGCATGGATCTCACTCATGCACACATTCCTATGGGGGATGGCACTTTTCAGATACTATACAATCAAGAGAAAGTCAATAGACATGTAATGGATCATGATGGTCATGATTATGCCAACGAATGTGATTATGATGTACTCCCAAATACCATTTAGTATGAACCATCTGAGCTACCTTTTATGTAGGAGGACTCCATAGAGACACTTCTTCCATGGATAGATCACTAGAAAGGAAAACTTCAAAAATACAATGGAAGGAGCCAGGATCTATCCAAATTTTAAAGAAGGAAGATGAGAGACATGAAGAAATCATCAAGATATAGTCCACACAGAGTCTCCACACGATAAGAATACACCTTGCATCAATTTCAATGAAGGAATTCTTGTGCTTATATGGGACAAAAGAAATGGCAAGGCCAGATATGACCAAAATGACAACAAATCATGGCTTGGTCCCTACATCATCAAGAAGAAGTCGAACAAAGAAAGGTATTATTTGACAACATTAGATGGGAGAAAGATGTCACTACCAGTAGATGGGTCTCTTCTCCAACCTCACATCTAGGTCACATGACTTCTTCAAGGCTCGTGCCCCAGGTAAGTAGGTAAGTCATATTGATTCTTGAATTTCCTATTGATTGCTCATACTAGTTTAGATGCATTTCATTTTCATTTTACTCTACTTGCATATTGATTTGATGCTTAGTTTATATTTTTTTGAAAATATGTCAAAATTTTGTTTTCTAGTTTAGTGGGTTTTAATTATCATCATATGGGAACATGGATGTGTAGGCCATCCTGCACTTGACAGTTTGATGTCTAATCGTAGGCACAGGTCTACCAGAATATTTTGCAGTTCTCATGCACTCTATGGAAAGCACATCTCCCCAAGTAGGATCTAGATGTTATCCCCATTTTGTGGATAACTAAGGAGATGATGTCTCGAGACCCTCAAGTTGCAAATATGTTGTGTCAAGAGACTACATGACCATCATTACCCTTTGCACAGATGGAAAACCCACTCACCACCACATAAGGTCACAGGTTTACAGATGGAATCCACCATACAAGTTGGCTTCCAGAGGGAAGTGGGTCTTTCTCCATGAGGTACAAGTCAGTATTATGGTGAGAATCATTTCAATATTTAAGCCATTTGATTATGTTGTATCTTAGATTGCTCTAGATTTCATGATATGTGTTTGGACATTATTCCATTTGCCTTGTTTCACCTTGGTGGTTGACATTGTGCCCTAGTAAGTGGTCTTATTTGGGAATGGTTTTTCTACTGGGAAATATATTAATGATCCATTGTATCGTTCTCGACCCTACTTACCATTTTCCATCATCATCCCCTTATGTTTCCTTATCTCTTGGGATTTTAGGGTGTGTTTACCCAAAAAGGGGTTGTCCCTCATTTTATGGGAAGAAGGAGATAAAGGCCCAGAGGGGTTGGTGTTGGGTAAAATATAAAATCCATATATAAACCTTCTAGATGCTTCGCCCAGGGATCACCCAAGAAAGTAATAAAATGCTTATCTTTGAATAAAGGGGACCCACAATATAATAATAAAATGCTTAAAAGGTTAGTTGACGGATAGGAGGTCTCATCATAAGTCGACTTGTCATGTCCATGGATATCTAGTGGTATGACATTGTCATCATCTGGTCACCAAACCAAGGCAGTGACTCTTAGTTGCATGGCTGAGAGAAAGGGAGTCTAATCACAAGCCAACATTTTCATTTCCATTAGGTATTTGTGGGTGACATTGCCACAAAATGGTAACCATGTCAGGGTGGTGACCTTCAATCTCTCCTTATGCTATTATGAAATAAAATATAAAGAAATAAAGATAAAAGGCAAATGATGGGCTTGGAAAAAATGCATTGCGAACGAAGGTACCACACACCCTATACAAAGGCACCCATGAATGAGATACTATGACCCCTAGTATGTCATGATCCCTATGCCCATTGATTCTTGACCCCATCTACCTCATACACTTTACAAGGATTAGAGCGGTACCTCTTGGAGGCTCTCCTTGACCTAGGGAAAGATCTACCAATAGGACACCTCATCAACCCTACCATACTTAATCTTGACAAGTCGCATAATGTCTTTGAGTTGTTAATTGTTTGATATGGTGATATTTGATGCACATTCTTGGATGGATTATTTATTGATTGGATTAACTTATCATGATGTTATGACTTGAGATCCTTGGACGGCGTGTTCATTTGTATTTGCGGGACCTAGTTGGTGGATAGTTTTGGGAGAACAAGCCTAGCTTGGGCATCCATGGGGTTACAAGCCCACAGGTTGGATGTAATATCCCTAGGTAGAACCCAATTGTAATTTAAATGAAAATGTACTTAAGTTGGTGAGCGGTTTGATATCATTTTTGTATGCACATTTCATGGTATAGTGTGCGCATGTACTGCGCAGTAAAATGAGGAAGTGTGCACATTCCAGGATACTGTGCATAGCATTTAAGCACGCATGATATTAAAGCCAGCAAACCTTTGTGTATATACTATGTTTTATAGGCTGGTGAGCTAGTTATTATAATCTAGGATGCTTATATTTTGATTAGTCCAGAGAGCCTAGATGTTAAAGGCTAGTGCACCTATTTTTGTACATGTCTCATAATTAATATAAAATGCATCGTTGCGCACAGACCAACCATGATAAAAGAGATGGGGGACTAAAATCTACTAGTTACGGAAAGGGAGGGGCCTAAAAGTTAAGGAAAAGTGGATAAGCTAGAGAGACTAAACCAAAAAGGAATATTATATTAATATTTATTAAATCATAAAGTATGGATAATTATTTTATCCTAAGTTTTAAAGTTGGGTACAAGTGGGCCAAAGTAGCTCCCAACATGACAAGTGTCAAGTTGGGGACATGCATACATATTGTTGTGACTTAGTTCATTTCCTATCATCTTTTCCATCATTCTTTTGATCATTCCTGCCATCATTCAGTCATCCAGTCAATCATCCATGAGCATGCACACACCCATTGAGCTATATTACATACCTTCATGACTATACCTAAACCTGTATCCATAGCCATTTTGTGAGGGTGTAGCTGGTTATCTTGGGAGATGGATTGAATAAGCGAGTTGTCAGGCCTGTGGGATATTGAAGAGGTGGGTTTTCAGGCCCGTGAGCAATTCTCTGAGTGAGAGAATTGCTAGGAATTGATTTCCTGAAGGTGCTAAACTGCAACTACAATGCTCTGAGACTTCCTATCCAGCCTGTTGTTGAAGCCCGAAAAGGAAGTGGGGCAGCTGAAGGACTATTGAGAAGAGAAGGGGCACACTTCCTGGGTGGGATAGGCATGTGGGGAATGAGGGACTGTAGGCTATTAGTTTGATTTGGCACCTAAGACGGAGTCTTTTCTGCTATCTATGAGCCTTTATCCTAGTTAGGAATCCCTTTACTCGGGTGGAGTTTAGTCCCAGCTCAGGGGTGACTCACTGTAGAGAGTGATGAATAGTGTGGTCTAAGGCTAGGAGGTTTGTGGAAGGTCTGCACGTAGTTGGTGACATTATTACCAAGATAAGTGTCAATTGTGTGATAAATTTAGATGTTGCATTGTTATTTACATGTTTATATTTATGGGTATTTCCTATATATGCTGCATGTATATGTTTACTGTTACTTCCATGTATTTGCAAATGTATTTTTATATTTACGTTTTATATATAATGCTTCCACAAGATTTCTATGTGTATATGTTTTCATTGCATGAAGTTCGAAAAATTTATGCGACATAGCTCAGTTGCATATTGGGTATGTTAGAGTATGTTCTGCAGAGAGAGAATAGTAAGAGTTCTCTGGCGTAGCGTGGTCCGGCTTGGATGGCCAGGGACGTTACAAATTGGTATTAGAGCCTCAGTTTTCAACACTGAGCCTGGGTGGGCCGAACAAGTTGATTTGAAGCGAAATGTCATAGAGGATTTATTTTGAAGTGGCCAAATTTCAATTTGTAGAGCGTTCATGGTAAAAAAAAAAAAGTAACAACAATTGGGAAGAATTGGGGAAAAGCCCCAATTTCTATTTTTAAATTCATGAGAAAATGGGGAAATTCGTCCAAGTGGTGAGATACTATTGTTTTAATACCTGTTCTAGCAAATTCGGACCTGGAATTGGTCGAATTTCAGGTGTGCAGGTGTGCGCGCTAAATTTTGATGACGCACGGAAAAATGTTAGTGTGCGGGCGTGCGCACTAAATTTCGGCACGGCGCGGAAAAATGTTGGTGTACATGACCACACGATAAATTTAGCATTGTGTGGTGTGCACACAAATAATAATGATGTGTGTGGTATGCGCAGTGTTGTCACAACGCAATGGAGTATGGTAGTTGCACGCACAATGTAGGGATATGTTGTCGCACGACAATCTAGTTAAGGTGCGCGATGGGGGCATACTGAACTCTGGCATGGTGCAACACGTAGAGTATAATGCATGCGGAATATCAATGTGTGATACAAAAAATGCACGCAAAAGGTAATAGTGCAAGAACCAAAACTGCGCACGGTAAATATGGGCACGCAACACAAAAATAGTGCGCGCAAGTTATTAGCGCGACAGAGAAGTGAAACACAATGATTTTAAAGTGTGCAAAGCACGATTTACCTTGTTTTTTTGCTGCACATGGTAAATATAGGAGTGTAGGTTGAAATTTGTGTGCGTGAAGTCGTTTGGAGGGCGAACAATAGCAGAAAATCAATGATCTTCTATGATGTTTTATATCATTTGAACGTCATCTTTTTGTAGTGCATTTTTGAGGGCCTTAAGAGAGTTTTTAGCAAGTCAAAAACCACGAGACAAAGGTGTAGTGAAGGTACACTATGTCTCTACATCTCAAATGAAAGATCTCAGATAGATATTTGTAATGGTGTAAATTGTTCATCAAATAGAGCGTTTATGAGAAAGTTACAGTTTAAATAGTGGAGGGTAAATTGTAAGACCCGACTAGCTTTAAAGAGCCATAACTTTCTGCTCCGGAATCGGATTGAGGCGCAAGAGAAGTCAATGGAAATATGTTGAACCATAGAATACAGTCCCCAAGATGAATTAAATTTTTGGGCATGTTAAAGGTGTTTAATATGGAAAATAAGGTACTTGTAGCATTCCAGACCAAAAACACAAATTGGCCTAGAACTTCAGCAGGTTGTAACTAGTATCCCAGAACCCAGAATGAGGTGAAACTTGGACAGAATGTCCATAATATGTTTATGCAGAAACCTGATTGAGATCATATGAAATATGCAATGGAGTAATTGCAAGAATGCATAATTACAACGCATAATTGTGCCAAGTGGAAGTATGAACATTAAAGTTAATGGGAAAATTTCAAATGACCATAACATTCTGCTCAAGACTCGGAATTGAGCATGGGAGAAGGCGTTGGAAAGGTATTAGATAGTGGAATCTAAATATCCACCTAGAAAATTGATCTAGGCATTCAATTTTCTAGGAAATTGGAAGAAAGAGTTTTGATATATTATTGAATCAAAATGGTTCATATTTTTCATGAAATTGTTGAAACAGTTAGTCTGACAAATTTTTGTTGGCTGCACATTTTGCAGAGTTAAAAACAACTAGATCAGATCAAGATCAAAATAGAGTCTAGAGTAATGGAAGAGGCACAAGGGACTTACAACTAGGAATATGAAATCAGAGGGATGGATTTTCATTTGGGCATTGAAGGAACAAACTCCAATGGACATGGAGATGAAAGGAATGAAAACATGAATATGCCAGAGACCATTAAAAATTTACATAAGGATGTCCAAAGCCATAAATATGATAATGAAAGGCTTATGAGAGCCAAGGAGCAGCAGGATGACTTCAACATGAAGTTATTGGAGATCTTGAAAAGATAGAAATTAAATTGGACAAGGAGAGTGGCTCAAGCAAATCAGAAAGTCACAGGCCTTCTGGTGAGAAAAGAAAATCAAGGAGTGTTAGCAGACATCACCATCACTCCCCGAGGAATTCCAATAAGAGAGCACACAATAGATCAATTCCATCCCCTGTCAGGAAGCATAAGGGATTTGGGGTGGATGAGCTACGAGGAGAAATGAACAAAATCAAACCTCCTACATTTGAAGGTGAGCACAAGAAGGATGAAGATGAAGAGACATGGTTGTTGGGCATGAGAAAGTATTTTCAAGTGCATAATTATTCTTCTCATGAAGAAGGTAGAATTGCTATCTATCAACTCAAGGGAAAGGAATCCATGTGGTGGGATCAGCTTGTGTAGGTGTGTCACATTAAAGAGAAAAGTGTTACTTTGAGGGAATTCAAGAAGTATTTTGAGAAGAAATACTTGACTAAGAGATATTATGACAAGAAAATGAAAGAGTTATTTGAACTCAAGCTTGGGAGTATGACAATAGACGAATATGAGAGAAGGTTTTTAGAACTGTTGAAGTATGTCTCTTTCATCAAAGATGATACAGTTAAGATTCAAAGGTATTTGAGTGAATTTCCATCATTCATCAATGAAAAAATGCAGTATGATGATCCCAAGAAATTGGAGGAGACCATAAGGAGAGCTAAATTCCTATATGATCAGCAAAAAGCAAGGCCAAATTTCCAAAAAACTTGGGAAGACAAAAAGAAGTTCAATATGGATCAGAGGAAGAAGGGAGCTAAGCCACCATTCTTCATAAATAATCCACAGGGACAAAAAACTTCTAAAGAACCCAGAACGATTGAGGAAGGGAATCAAAGTCCAAGGCAGACACCTATTCAATGTTGGGGTTGTAAAGGAGATCACATGTACAGAGATTGTCCTCACAAAGGTGAAAAAGGGAGGACTGTTCAAAATTTACAACAAGATGAAACAATGGAGGACATGGGCAAAAATGTGTCAAGGATCTATGTAGCCCTGGACAACAAGCAAGCAGAGTATCAGTCACATATGATTGAAGTGGAAGGTATGATTAAAAACCAAACCATTGCTATTTTAATTGATTCAGGAGCTAGTCACAGTTATATATATCCTAAGATGGTGGAAATTTTTCATTTTCCAAGAAGCAAGCATGGGAAATCTTGGTTGGTGCAGCTGGCTACCGGAGCCAAAAGAAAATTTAATGAGATGGTTAAGTCATGTCTTATGGACATGAATGGACTGAACACCAGGGCATATTTGAACATCTTGCCTTTAGGTTCTTATGACTGTCTAATTGGGATGGATTGGTTGGACCAACATCATGCCATCCTAGATTTTCATAAAAAAGAATTTACTTTCTTGGATGAGGAAGGGGAACTAAGGAAAGTGCAAGGAATTCCCAGGGCAGTAACCATCAGATAAATTTCAACATTGCAGCTGAAGAAAGGGTGTCAAATATTTGTGGCACATATGGAAGGGATGCCTAAAGATAAGGTGTCAAATTTGGAAGATCATGCAGTCCTGGAAGATTTTGAAGATGTGTTCAAGGAGGTACCAGGACTACCCCCAAAGAGAGATATTGATTTCTCTATAAATTTAATGTCTGGAGCAACTCCAGTGTCAAAGACTCCTTACAGAATGAGTACACCAGAGCTAAAGGAGTTGCAAATGCAACTTGAAGAACTTATGAAGAAGGGGTATATACGCCCAAGTGTGTCACCTCGGAGTTCCCCAGTCTTGTTTATGATAAAGAAAGATGGAACATTAAGATTGTGCATTGATTTTAGACATTTGAATAGTGACTCTGAACAATAAATATCCTCTTCCAAGGATTGATGATCTTTTTGATCAATTGAAGGATGCAAAGATCTTTTCAAATATAGATCTTAGGTCAGGATACCATCAGGTAAGGATTAAAGAGGAGGATATCTGCAAGACCACCTTCAGGACAAGGTATGGTCATTATGTGTTCACAGTGGTGCCATTTGGGTTGTCAAATGCACCCACTGTTTTCATGTGCTTAATGAGTGGTGTTTTCCGAGAATATTTAGACAAGTTTCTCATTGTATTTTTGGATGACAATATTATATACTCCAAGTCGGAAGAAGAGCATGAGCATCATTTGAGAATGGTGTTGCAAGTATTAAGGGAGCATCAATTGTATGTCAAATTCAGCAAGTGCTCATTTTATCAAAAGCAAATTCATTATTTGGGGCATATCATTTCAAAGGATGGGATAGCAGTGGATCCTAAGAAGATAGAAGCCATTAGAGATTGGTCAACACCAAAGAATGTGACAGAGGTTAGATCAATCATGGGCCTTGCAGGATACTACATGAGATTTATTGAAAGATTTTCAAAGATTACACACCCAATCAATTCCTTGCAAAGAAAGGGTGTGAAGTTTCAGTGGACATTGGATTGTGAAAAGAGTTTTCAACACTTGAAACAATTGTTAACAAGTGCTCCAATACTAAGGATTGCAGACCCAAATGAAGACTTCATTGTATGCACAGATGCATGTAAAGAGGGACTTGGTGGAGTCCTAAGTCAAAATGGGTTTGTTATATGTTATGAATCAAGGAAGTTAAAGGAGCATGAAAGACACTATGCCACTCATGATTTGGAGTTGGCAGCCATAGTGCATGCCTTGAGGAAATGGAGACACCACCTCATGGGAAAAGGGTTTGAGTTGAAAACAGACCATAATGGTCTGAAATATTTATTTGATCAACCAACTCTAAATGTTAGGAAAACCAAATGGTTAGAATTTCTAAGTGAATATGACTTTGATATAAAGCATATCAAGGGAAAAGAGAACAAAATGGTTGATGCACTCAGCAGAAGAGTACATGAATTGCATGCTACAACCATTAGCACGTACCAATCATATTTTAAAGACAAAATTACAGAGGCTGCCAAATCAGACTTTCAATATAAGGAATTAGTGGCAAAATTACAACAAGGTATTTTGCAGCAGAAAATTGAGGAATACAACCTAGATAATGATGAAATTCTCAAGTACAAGGACAGAATTTATGTACCAAATTCCCAAGAGTTGAAAAATCTAATATTGAGATAAATTCATAATGTGCCTTATGTTGGGCACGCAGGATATCAAAAAATCATTGCAGTTATCAAGAGCCAATATTATTGTCCAAGCATGAAGAAAGAGCTTGTTGATTTTATTACCAAATGTTTGGAATGTCAAAAAGTAAAGGTTGAGCATAAACACCCAAGTGGTTTGCTACAGCCATTACCCATTCTTGAGTGGAAGTGGAAAGTTGTAACCATGGATTTCATTACCAAACTTCCCAGAACAAAAAAACAACATGATTCTATCATGGTCATGGTGGATAAGCTTACTAAAGCTACCCATTTTATTCCAATTAAGCTCACTCATAAGGCAGCGAACATCGTTGATGTTTATATGAAAGAAATTGCTATATTACATGGCATACCCAAGACAATTGTGTCTGACATAGATCCAAAATTTACCTCAAAATTTTGGAAAGGGTTATTTAATGGATTTGGAACAAATTTGAATTTCAGTACAACTTATCATCTAGAATCAGATGGGAAAACAGAGAGGGTGAATCAAGTGACTGAGAACATGATAAGAATGTATGTGATGGATAAACCATCAAAATGGGAAGACTACCTACACTTGGTAGAGTTTGCTTATAACAATGGGTACCAAGCATCTCTAAAGATGAGCCCATTTGAGGCACTTTATGGAAGAAAGTGCAGCACACCAGTAAGTTGGGTTAACCTAGAAGATAGAGTAGTGGTTGGGCCAGATTTTCTCAGGGAAATGGAGGAGCAAAGGATAAAAATAAAACAAAATTTAAAGGTTGCCCAAGACAGACAGAAAATCTATGCTGATAAGGGCATAACTCATAGGGAATTTAAAGTGGGTGATCATGTATTCTTGAAAGTGAAGGCCAACAGAAGTTCCCTGAAGTTGGGAAACTGTTCAAAGTTGGTAGCTTGCTATTGTGGGCCATTTGAAATCCTAGAGAGGATTGGCCCAGTAGCTTATATTATTACATTGCCTGCATCTATGTCTGTTCATAATGTATTCCATGTATCATTACTCAAGAAATATATACCTAATGCTAATCATGTGATTGATTGGAATGTGATTCAAGTGGAGCAAGAAGGCGCTTTTCAAGTGCATCCGGTACGCATTCTGGACCGGAAAATCAAACAGCTCTGGAATCGAGCCATAGGGCTTGTAAAGGTCCAATGGACCTGGTACGGTCCTGAGGACGCTACTTGGGAGCATGAGGATGCAATGCGGGTAGAATACCCACATCGTTTTTAGGATTTTTGAAATTTTGTTGTATGTGGGTACATGATGCACTAAGGACAGTGCATAAATAAGGGGAGGGGATTGTAATATCCATAGGCTAAACCCAATTGTAATGTAAATGAAAATGTACTTAAGCTAGTGAGCGGTTTGATATCATTTTTGTATGCACATTTCATGGTATAGTGCGCGCATGTACTGCACAGTAAAATGAGGAAGTGTGCACATTCCAGGATACTGCACGCAGCATATTAAGCACGCATGATATTGAGGCCAACTAACCTTTGTGTATATGCTATGTTTTATAGGCTGGTGAGCCAGTTATTATAAGCTAGGATGCTTATATTTTGATTAGGCCGGAGAGCCTAGATGTTAAAGGCTAGTGCCCCTGTTTTTGTACATGTCTCATAATTAATATAAAATACATCGTTGTGTGCAGACCGACCATGATAAAAGAGATGGGGGACTAAACTCCACTAGTTAGGGAAAGGCAGGGGCCTAAAAGTTAAGGAAAAGGGGCTAATCTAGGGAGCTTAAGCCAAAAAGGAATGTTATATTAATATTTCTTAAATCATAAAGTATGGATAATTATTTTATCCTAAGTTGTAAAGTTGGGTACAAGTGGGCCAAAGTAGCTCCCAACATGACAAGTGTCAAGTTGGGGACATGAATACATATTGTTGTGACTTAGCTCATTTCCTATCATCTTTTCCATCATTCTTCCCATCGTTCCTTCCATCATTCAGTCATCTAGTCAATCATCCATGAGCATGCACACACCCATTGAGATATCTTACGTACCTTCATGATTGTACCTGAACCTATATCCATGGCCATTTTGTGAGGGTGTAGCTAGTTATCTCGGGAGTTGGATTGAAGAAGTGGGTTGTCACACCCGTGGGATATTGAAGAGGCGGGTTGTCAGGACCGTGAGAAATTCTCTGAGTGAGAGAATTGTTGGGAATTGATTTCCTGAAGGTGCTAAAGTTCATCTACAGTGCTCTGAGACTTCTTGTCGAGCTTGTTGTTGAAGCCCGGAAAAGAAGTGGGGCAGCCGAAGGACTGTTGAGAAGAGAAGGGGCACACTTCCTAGGTGGGACAGGCATGTGGGGAATGAGGGACTGTAGGCTGTTAGTTTGAGTTGGCACCTGAGACGGAGTCTTTCCGGCTGTCTATGAGCCTTTAGCCTGGTTAGGAATCCCTTTACCCGAGTGGAGTTTAGTCCCAGCTCGGGGGTGACTCACTGTTGAGAGTGATGAACAATGTGGTCTAAGGCTGAGAGGTTCATGGAAGGTGTGCATGCAGTTGGTGACATAATTACCAAGATAAGTGTCAATTATCTGATAAATTTACATGTTGCATTGTTATTTACATGTTTATATTTATGGGTAGTTCCTATATATGTTGCATGTATATGTTTATTGTTATTTCTGTGTATTTGCAGATGTATTTGTAGGTTTACATTTTATATATAATGCTTCCACAAGAGTATTGTGTGTGTATGTTTTAATTGCATGCAGTTTGAAAAATTTATGTGGCATAGCTCAGTTGCATATTGGGTATGTTACAGTATGTTCCGCAGAGAGAGAACAATAAGAGTTCTCTGGCGTAGCGTGTTCCGACATGGATGTTCGGGGAAGTTACATTGGATGCCAGGGGCCCACATGCCAGATGAGAGAAAGATGACTTGGAAATCCTTGATGATGACTTGGACAAACTATCCCACCCTCTACTTGCCAAACTATTTTCCCAGGAGGGGAAAAACGTTTCATTTTTTAGGTTGACATCATGATATTGGGGGTTAGGGCTTGGTGGTGAGGTGACACTCATTTACACTTGGAAATTTTGAGGGGCAGAGGGTTTTTACCATGGCATCAATGCATATGTGCTCGACACATGGCCTTTGGAGGCCCTTCCATGCTTCTCACTCCTCAAATTGGCAAAACATCCCCTAAAGAGGTGACGTCCTCCTAAATTAGGGTTTTAATTTGTGCAAAAGATGAAATTTTAAGTGAATTGTTTAACATTACTTTGTTAAGGGGGAGATATTAAGGTTGTTGAACACTAATCTTGTGTTTTACTCCTTATTTTTTGGACAAGCTATGTTAGCTGAATTTTGTATAAATAGAGACCATAAGATCTCATTTGAAACATAAGTCTCTCTCGTGTGAGAGACTTGGTCTGAAATTTCCGCCCCCCTTGGATCTTTTATCTCTTTTTCACTTGTCTTATGGTTATTTTATGAATGGTTGATGGAGGAGGCCTAGCACTAGCTTTGGATGATGCTTTCTAGTTCTTGTGGTAATTTTTCTTGGCATTTCTCTTGGTCTTGGTGGTTTTATACTATTATGCTATCATTTTTTCAAGTTCAAGTATTTTTATTCTAAGAGATAGGTGGGAATTATAAGGACATGCACCCCCACCACAACTTTCATCACTTTATTGCTTCATCTCATTGATTAAAGGTTTTCTAAGAGAAATATAAGGGCATACACTCGCTTAGCTCAAACCCTAGCTTAGGGAAACTTTCCCTGGGGACAAAAAGGGCTTACACCCCCAAGGAGGTATATTCTATAATCTCCTTGTGACTCCATTAACCCAATAGTAAAGACACTAATCATATTATTTTTTCATTGGAGATATAAAATCGTTGCCTCAAGAAACACAATCTTTGACCTTTTGAAAGTTCTCTTCCTTGAAGTTGATTTATCTCATTGAGAGGAGTCCTCCCCCATTAGGGTGTCCCCTCTCTCCCAAAAATCTAATTTATGTTACAAAATTTAACCTACATCCATTAGGGCTGCATAACCCTAGCTATTAATACTCTCATTACTCTTAATCTAACCCTAGACTTGCTCTCTAATGTTCCTCATTTACTCCACTAACTAGGGCAGATCTTTTGAGGTAGTTCTTGAAAAATTTTCATGGTTAATTTTGTTGTTGTTTTCCACTAAATTATACAGCCATAAGTCACAAGTTTCTGCAGAAAACACTTGTTACAACAACCATCTAATCTACCTCCTTAAGTGCCCTTTTTAAGCCTATGTTTATTGTTAAATTTGATGTTGATTTACTTAACTAGTCTAGATATTTACATGATGATTTTAAATGTTTTACTTGCTGATATAAGCTTATATATACTAATGAAAATTAGGGACAACAAGCTTAACTTTCTGATCCGACTAACATATATCATTGCAAGGTGTGTTTTTGTGTGTCTTGGGCAGGTACAATCATCCGAAGAAATACTATAGATGTGGGGAAGCCATTACTTGACTTGCAAGGCATCTCTCCCTATTATTTCATTCCACTTAGACTTGACCTCTAGGGGATTCATTTTCACTTCCCTCCATCTCCATCTCAACCCCCCTAGGGTCATCGGGATCTCCTCCCTAGAGTAACCTAGTCACCCTTGAAGTGTGGGACTTACATCGAGGTGACATTGGGTGTAGGATTCCTAAGTTGTAGCACTTCTTCCATGGTTGGGTCAAGATTTTCCCAACCTAAAAATTATGTTATAACAGGAACGAAAGTACAAAAGCATAAGAACAACATTAAGTGGAACCAATTATTGCATACCACTATTATAAAATCAGAGCGACCTAGTGAGAATAGAGTCGAGCTATCGCTAGCAGAGCTCACACATGGTGATAGTTCAGGAAGCAGTCACTCTAGATGAATGGGGAAAGATCTTCGAAAAATACCATTGGTCCCCCCGGGGAGGAGTAGGGAAAAATATATGTTGGGAAAGCCTGCCAACCTAAATTTTATGGACCAAGACATTACTGGTGAATAAATAGTTCCATATCTGAATAGGGACCAATACTCATGGTTTGAACACATACTTGATGCAAGGAATCGCATCGTTTCCAACGTAAAGTTGCACAAATATCGGACCAAAGTCAGTATCAAGTTCGAGGGTTATTAATGCTTCAGTAAAAGAGAAGGAAACGAATCAAGATCCCACTGAAAGAGAGGTTGTCTAGAAATAGGCCTCGTATACGACACCCAAACTAAACCTGAAAAATTTTCCAAAGGCCAGAAGCGAAAAGGAGCATTGTGTAGTCTTAAAGCAACCTTAGCAGAGTATTTCCAGAGAAGACGATTACATGAAGAGGAGGCTTAACAATTATTTTTCCTCTGATACGTGGTGTTGCCTCCCTAGGCAACACGACTCCTGAAGTCATCATTCAGACTTAGGTCGCTATCAGGTGGGAAGAGTCCTTCAAAAGTAAAATCATGAACCTCTAAATCATATTGTGAAGAAGCATACGAAACCAAAGGAATAATCTCAGCTATAAATTAGAGGCATGGCACAGATGACCCAAGTAGAAATCCAAAAGGTCATTGAAGTAGTTCCATAGTTGGAAGTGGCTAAGGTTTTCATGCAACATTTCATTGTAGAGTGGAAGAATAGGAAACATGCCTGAGTGGCTCGGGACAAGCCACAAGTGAGTGTTGGGGGCATGTTGGAAAGGAAATTTTTGTTAAAATTTTGGAGAAAAACCTAAGTATGAATAAATCGTGCAAAAGGAAGAAATCACGCAGAAGGAAGGAAGCACACAAAATGGAGAAAAAGGATGGAAAACATGCAGGATGTAGACAATGCATAGACATAAGGATAAATCAAGCGAGTGAGAGAAGGAATCACAAAGGATGACAGTGTGACTTCCTAGAAATAGAATAACAACAAAAAATTTGTATAAAGAATGAGAAGTAAAAGAAGGCAAACAACCAGTTAACTGAAGCTGACCATGCCATGCATTGTAAATGGCTATTTTGGGATAGATAAGAATAGGACTTTAAACCCTAGATTTTGGGTATAAATATGTAATGGATGGGTTAAAAGGAGGGAGAGAGAGAGATCTAGTGGAATAGAGAAAGTGGGTAGAATTCATAAAGGTTGAGATTATGTAGGAATCATGATTGTAATCAATTGATACTATGAATAAAGATAGATTTTGAGAGATAATATTACATCTTATGTTCTTTACTTGTTTATGTGTGGTTATGAATGATGTGGTTATACTTCAAAAACTAGATTTAGTTTATGGATTGGTTATGATGCAATATGCATGAATGGATACAATAATCAAGAGCATTCATAAGATAGAAAAAGGAACAATGTATCATGCATCCGCTTCCCTTTCCCTTACTGCTGCAAAAACCTATTTCTTACAGTCCCAATAGATACCTCGAGTGAGACTTCATCTGTGCAAGTAGGTGATGCTAGAAGGGCCGATGTCTTGAGGGTTTGTTGGTCACAGTTTAATCGAACCTTGGGTCTTGCAACCTGTGTGCAGACCAATTTATCCCAACATGTACTACTCCTAAGATGCTCCTAAATTCGGTGGAAGTAGTTGGCTTGGACCATTTCACAATGAATTCTACTTTTGCAGGATCTGTCTTCAACTAACCATTCCCTACAATGTATCCCGAATATACCAGAGAAGTTTTTCCAAATTCACAGTTAGATAACTTGATATACAACTTCTCATTCTTCAAGAGTTCAAAGATTGTCTTGACATGCTCTATATGATCTTCCCATCTTCGACTAAATATCAATATGTCGTCTAAATAGACAATAAAAATTTCATCTATGTAGGTTATGAATAAATCATTCATCACTCTCATAAAAGTTGTTGGTGTGTTACATAACCCAAATGGCATAACCAACCATTTGAACAAGCCTTGCTTGGTCTTGAAAGCAACTTTCCATATGTTTCCTTATGCAATTATGATCTGATGGTAACCACTTCTCAAGTCCAACTTAGTGAAATACACAACATTATTTAACTGATCTAATAGATCATCTATTCTGGGAATAGGATAATGGTTATTTACCGTAATCTTTTTCAAGGCTCAAAAATCAATACACATCCTCCACATGCCATCTTTCTTCATAACTAATACAATATGAGAACCACATGGAGAGGAGCTTGGTCTGATGATTATTTTATCGAGAAGCTCCTGAACTTGCTTATTGATTTCTGCATTCTCGATTATTGATGACCTATACATTCCAATGTTTGTAAGAGGAGTATCTTGTTGCAAATATATTTCTTGTTCAACCTGTCTTTTAGGAGGAAACCCTATAGGTTCCCAAAACAACTCATCATAATTAGATATGATGTTTATCAATTCATGCTTATGACTTGGATCACAACCTGCTAAATCATTTGTTATATATTCTTCTTTTTGTTTCACTATCATGAAAAAAAAATATTTACTTGCACTCACGAGTCTCTTCATTTTCCATGTGCTCACTAAATAAACATTAGTTTTGATGCGATGAGATCTGATAATATATTCAATCTCATCCTTGAGAAGGTGATATTTATTTCATTCTTGATAGAACACATCCTTCATGTCAAATAAATATGGACTACCCAAGACAATGCCGCAAATCTCAAGAGGAACAACATCTAACTCAACCTCCTCCACATGGTCAAATAAAATCCTAATTAAATACAAGGTGTAAACAATAGAAAGGTGAAATATTCAATTCAAAATACTTCACACCCATAGCCTTGTTGATGGTGTAAGGCTTGTGTTGGAGTGGTATGATATTCTAGTGGGGACCTATGAGGTGATATTTATATAAGTTTAACCATACCTTATTACCAACGTAAAAAATTGTGTGGAACCTATTGTCAAGTATTTCATTACTTGTATCTGCCATTGGATTTCTACAAAATATCATGAACTTGGTGTTGGATGTGTCAGATCCATTCAATAAATTTGGATACTCTATCCACCTCAATCTAATATTGGGAGACATATTCCTATATAGATGAAGGGGGAAAAGATATTTCAATTGGGGCCAATGGCTGGAACACCAAGAACGCCTAAAAAGGACTATGGTTAATGGATTTGTGAATGGCTCAAATATAGCTATGTTGAACATAAGGAAGGATCTCATCCTAGGTACATGGGTGATTGGATTTGTGCACTCTTAGGATATGCATAATCATATCGTTGACTACCTCTAGCTGTCTATCAATTTGGGGGTGGAAGGTAGTCGATTTGGTCAACATGGTGTCCATTAGTGATCGTAAGCTAGACTAGAAAGTATTCAGGAACCCACTATTCCTATCAAAAATAATGGTTTATGATAGCCCAAAATGAACCCAAACACACTCTAAGAACATATTAACAGTAACCACTATTGTAATACTCTTCTTACATGGTGCCAAAATTATCGCCTTAGGGAACCTATCAACAACCACAAATACACAATCATGACCATGCTTGGTTGAGGGAAATGTTGACATGTAATCCATGGAGACTAACTCCCATGACCTATCCAAGGTAGGAAGAGGAGATTACAGCCTTTGTTTCTTGATGGAAAGTTTGGTTATCTTGTGCAAGTTATGCACAACCAAATATACCTATTGACATCTTGTTAGAGCTTTAGCTAGTAGAATTACTTCTACAACACTGCCACTATGTTCTCCACACCAAAGTGCCTTTCCACCTGATTGTAATGTTCTTCCCAAATTATCTTCTCATTCTCACTTGAAGGGACACCAAGATGGTCCAGATGACATAAAAGTGCATCCTATATATGGAAGTTTGGAACTTGTTTACCTATACCCATTGTTTGATAGGTGGTAGTGAAGTTAGGATCATTATCATATAAGTGGGCCCACCCATATGTCTCATGTACATAAGAGTTAAGAACTATGTTTATTGCCACAATTGGAGGTCACTTGAGGAAATTTGCAAACGATTTGTGTAGGCTTTATTGTACTTAATGTTCAAATGAAATTGTTACAAGTATATGGACCACTTCTAATGGTGGTTATTCTTCAACTTCCCCTAATTTTGTAGAAATTTTAGGGGCTTCTGATTAGTGCGTATGATCATTTCCTTTCCCAAAGTATAATTATTCCATTCTCAGCATGCCAACACATTGGGGTACATTTCCTTGTCATTAGTTCCATACCTACATACCACATTAAAGAGAGTCTCTTAGTGATATGCCATCGATGTCCATGCTAAGTGGGGACTACACCAATAGAAAAATCTGAAGCATCTACCTCAATCTCAAAGGGTTTTTGTAGGTATGGATGAAGGAGCATTGATGCTAAACATAAGCAACATCTCAAATCCTCAAATTCCTTCTATTGTCACTCATCCCTAATTTTTTTAGCTTTGGATCCACCCTTTGTCACTTAGCTTAAGGGTCAAGGGATGTGAGAGAAGATCAATATGATAATGTGGTAGAAGTTGGCAAGGTCCAAGAATTTGCAGATCTTTGTTAGGGTCTATGGGGATAGGAAATAATGAATGAATTGGATCTTGGTTGGATCCACATAAATACCATGCTAATACATGATGTATCATAGACACCAAATTCTATGTATGCCATATGAGCACTTCTCTAGATTAGAATATAAATTGTGTCTTCACATGATGCTCCAAACACACCAAATGTGTTGCAAATGCTCCACCAAAGTTTTGTTGAAGATGAGGATATCATATAGATATACAACCACAAAGGAATTTGTGAATGGATATAAGATTTCCATCATCCTCATTAATGTTGTAGGGGAATTTGTCAAGTCGAAAGGCATTTCCAACCACTCAAATAGGTATTCATTGGACTTGAAGGTTCTCTTCCATACATCAATTGACTCAATTAGCACTTGGTGATAGCTTGGATTGAGATAAATATTACTGAAAAATTTGGTTCTCTTGAGCTACAAGAAGATCATAAATATGAGTTATTGGATACTAGTTTTTTACTGTAATTTCTTTTTTTAGAGCCCTATAATCAATACAGAGTTTCCATGTCTCATCCCTTATAACCAACATAATTAGGCTGTTGTAAGGTGAGAATATTGTTTGAATGTGGTCCTTTTGAATTAGTTGGTGAATTTGGTGTTTGATTTATTCATTCTATAGAAGAGAGCATCTATATACTAGGTTGTTAGGTAGAGGAGCACCATGCGCCAAATCAATTCTATGCTTCACCTGATAGTGTAGAGGCACCCTTGTAGGTGAGGAGAATATATATTTATGATCTTCCACTATTTTGTCCACCTACTTCTATTGTGTATAGAAACCCTATGCAAAAGCCTTGGTAGTCATGGTGATTTTCTTATTACCTTCCAATTGAATCATGAAGAGGAAAAATATCCTTTTTTGAGAGATTATCTTCATACACTGCTTCATTGAGATCAAGGAGATTTTGGTAGCCAGAACTACCTTTGGTACCTTGTAGAGATAACCTACCAAAGTAAAAATGACATTATGGGGCCTAGACTCATAAACAACATCACAAACTTCAAGTGGGGAAACTTCAAACAATACCTCATCTTTGAAAGGATCAATTTTGTAGTGTAGGTTCCATTACTAAGTGACATGGATGTCTAGTCCTTGGCTCAACCAACTAATGGTGTATGGCTAGGGATGGAGTTTTTTCAACAAATTCAACCTCTTAATGAATTATATCGATATTAGGTTCCTCTAGCTACTTCTATAGACAATGAGATGTAGTAGTCTCCCTTTCACCCGCATCTATGAGTGGAAGAGTTGTTCACCTTCCTTAGGATGCTCTGGTTCCTCTAGCGGAATTGTTGTGGTAGCAATGGTAACATTAGGTTCTACATTGATGATATGTTTACCCTTGTCCAACTCTAAATAATCATCTAAGCTAGAATTTTCTTTTGATGCTTTCAACTCAAGAAAAAATGGTTGGTTGTATTGATATTCATCAATGTTGTACAAAGGGATTTAGTGGAACGTACACCACTTTCCAATGTCCTTCTTCAACTTCACATTACCCTTGTTTACTTATGGTTTGGACTAGTTGTCTTGAGGTTGGCTATTCTTCCTCTATCCTTTGTTCATCAAGTTACAAATGATTTTACCATGCTTCTATTGTGGCATATATGCAAACCCAGACTCCCTTTTACTCTTCTTAAACTTATACTTTATCTTGACATCATATCAATAAGTGACTGTAAGTGAGGAGACATCCAAGAATGGCATCTTTGTTTAGATTTACATGTGTAGACCACTATGGTATTTTAAAACCATGTGCCACTCAAAGTCGTTGATACCTAGCTTTGAGCACAAGGTATGGAAAATATTGATGTACTCTAGCATCATCTAGTCTCTCTCCTAGTGCAAAGTTGTCCATCTTATGTACTAGTCATCATATTTTCCAACATAGTATAACTCCTCCTTGAGAGCATTAACAAAAGCCACCAAATTTCTATCCTAAATTTTTCAAAATCATCTTTGGCATGTTACTCACGATAAGTATCCCACCAATACTTGACACGGAGGAAGGGACTTAAGGAGTAAGAAGGTGATATTCTCACTTTCATAAAAAATTTGAACAAAGTAATTACCCTCCAGTAAACTTAAACATTTCTCCAAAACATCTATATCTATATGGCTTTCAAATAAATGGATGTTAGAGTTAACTTGTACCTTGAAGGGAGTCATACATCCGAAGTGACTGCTTGTTGTAGGTTCCTCCATCATCATTGGCAGTCATGGAAGGATCTGGGTGAAATTATCTATTATCTTGTTCCTCCTCTATTGCATGAGGGATTCCTTAAGCAATGAGAGTTTCATATACTGGAATTTGAATTAACTAACAAAACATTCAGAAGGCAGTAAAATGCCCACTCTCCCCCACACATGCAAACTAATATATGGGCAGGATTTCTCCTTAAAAAATGCAAGCTCGTTCCTCGCAAAAGTGAACAGAGGTATGACTCCACGATCTGGTGGTATCTCGTAAATAGTTACACAAATGAGAACGGTCATACGATCTAGTTTTCTCACAAAAATGCGAGTTCTTCATTCACAAATCTGAACTCATATCTCTACCCCCTTCTTTCCTCCGATCCCTGCTTTTATAACTGCACTAGTCTTTAAATCGGTCTCCTTTTTTCTTTCCACGATCCTGTTGCACACTTCCTGGGATTTCTTTGCTGATAACTAACATCCAAACTGATCTAACGAACGCAATTTTAGCACTATGACCTGTGTTTTCACTTGAGTTGGTTCCACCTCTCTTTGCACTATCCATGTGATCTTGTATTCATTCAACTGTTATTATATTTAGTAATTGCGTGGCATATTCTTCTACAGTTTTGCTGCTCTTTATCGGTGATTTCATGCTCTTACTCATGCGCTTAGACTTGTGCGAATCTGGTGCAAGTACAAATGCGCTTAGACTCGCTTAGTCTTAACCTTTGTCAGGTCAAGTATTCATCATCATCATCATGTTCTCTGAATCAAAGCACCTCCGGATCAGCAAAGTCTATATCTAGTCCAACCCGGTACTTTTTCTTCATACCTTGATCATGCATCATCAGTTTCTCAAAGTCCATATAAAGAAACAACCATCCTCGGAAATGCATGGGTACCTAACCATTGCAACCGTCGATTTAGTAGGATGTCCTTCAGGTACCCTCCCAGAGTCCACAACCAACATGCTCCACTCATAGAGCATTTAGCCGACCCGTGACATGTCTCACTCTTACAAATGTTAAAGACTCTATAATAGATGTTTCTGCACTACAAATAAATAGAGATACATGACAAAGGGGTATGCATGCCTAATCACGTCTTAAAAGGATATTCCCTTTACATGTTATATAGATACAAGTACACACATTACATACTACATCCCTTGTAGATACTAGGTACAAGCTCAAACATTTCAAGGACCAATACATCAAATCAATAAGCATTGCATCATAGAATTGCTACAAAAGTGTGACTCACATTAACATATGGTCGTGAGTCTATTTTATTGAACACAACTCACACAATTTACCTTGTTTTTCCACAATCATTTCACTTTATATGTTGCAGCTACACGACTTCCATTGTCACCAACCAATCATATGACCTCCACTACTACCATTAACATATTTGTCCTTCTTGCTTATCATTCCAACACATCCATAGATAATATCATCTTCATTCTCTGGAGTTGTACATGTTTGGAGTCTCCATCTGCGTATTTGACCTTTAGACCTTCAATGTCACTGTCAATTCATTGTCTTGGACTCACCTGCGATTTTTTAGAGTAGATAATTCTAACAAAACTACTACATTCATATTGAGTTAGCTATGCTCAATGTAAATGTTTCTAATTCCAAGACTTTCATGAATGACATCATTAATTAGTTATTCTTTGAAATTCCATACTTCATCTTGCAATTGTTATATTACTCAATTCTAACAATGCATCACATATTAAGTTGAGTAGGCTCAATACGTTACTCTTCACAAACTCCAAATAAATTAAAAAAAAAAAAACACGTTTAATTTTACCATGGCCAAAATATTTTACTATCAATATTGATGGATCAGCTCAACAACCTACCAGATCTCCTTCTTGTGAAGCTTGGATCCAGGCTTCTCTAATTTTCTTCTTGTTCATGCCTCTTCATGTGGTTGGTCTGAATCCCCTCTCATCTGCCATGTCTTGTAGAAACCATCAATCACAACATTATACAACATGGCATTAGATTCAAACTCCTTTATCCAAGGATCTTTTCTCAAAGGATCGCCATCTGGATACAAACATGGCCATTCTTGTCCTGAGGCCTTGAATGCTTCATTGTTCCAAACCCTGAAACTCATTGAACCGAAAACAGTGGGTTGGATCACCTCCTTTGCATGAAAAAAATCTCCATGTTACCACATTCACATCAGTTGGCCTAATGTTCGTCGATGTTGCACCCTTCTTATTTACAACAATATCTATATATATTTATATGTCTCCACCAATGCATTCAACATCTTTGGAGAGTAGAATAATTCCACATAGGCCTTTTGATAAGGTTGCACCTCATTTCATTACACTGATTGATATCATACTTTTTACACTGGTGTTTAGTTTCCATGAAGCTACCTCAAAATCATGAAATCCCTCACGTTGAACCCAATTCGTGTTAGTGAAATTCATCTTGATATGCATTTTGGACTTTGAATGGATGAGATGCAAGTTGTACAAAAGAAAGGGATGCAAAAAGGATATACAATCTATGTACATTATGCATAGGAACTCTAGAAGGATTATCAAGGGTGAAACCTCTTGAGGTAGAGTGCATTACAAGGGATAGGGAGAAGTTCCCCTTCACGAACCTCAATGAGATATACCCCCTTACCCAAACATTGTTTGATAATGTAAGGACCCTTCCATAATGGTTTGAATTTCCCCTGACCCAAGATATCATGGGATTGGTTGTAAACTAAGATGATATCACCCTCATGAAATAAATGAGGGTGGACCTTTAAGTTATATTGGGCTTTGGTGCACAACTTAGCCACTTCGATGGTTTGTAGTGAAAATTGGCAGTCTTTGTTGGCACACCCCAACATTACTACTCTTTGTTTTAATGGGGTGGTGTCGGAGAGAAGTTTAATGACCATATGAAGTGAGGGGATTTGACAATAGATGGGAAAGACTTATTCCTTTCCATGTATAATATTAAAGGGTTTGAATCCAATAGAAGTCTTTGCGGAAGTCCTATAGGCCCATAGGGCTAGGAAGATCATATGGTGGTAGTTGGTCTTGTGTTTTTCCACAATAAGTTGGAGCATGGTTTTAAGGATTTTGTTGGTGATCTCAACTTCATCATTCCCTTGCAAATAGTAGGAAGAATAATACCAACGCTCGAAACCCAACATGGCTGCAATGTCATCCTACATTTGATATTCAAAGTGTTGGCCTTGGTCAGAGACCAATTGCTTTGGGACATTGAATCGAGCAGTGACGTTGTTAAAGAAGAATCAGATTGTAGTAGTCGTAGTGTTGTTGTACGTTGGAATGTCTTTAACCCATTTGGTGAAATAGTCCACAGCCACAATGATGTTCTTATGGTTGCTAGAGGAAGGTGAGTTACACTTCACGAAGTCAATGGACTAGCAATGATAATAGGGTGCAACAGGGCTAGTGGGGTCCATGCCTTAGGGGAACAAAGTTGGTAGTTAGTACAATGCTTACCTACCTAAAAACAGTAAGCAAAGAGGGTAGGCCAAAATAGCCAGTACACATGATTTTTTTGGCAGTGGCCATCCCTAAATGGTGGCCACCACAAGCACCACTATGATAGGAATTCAAGACCTGCTCTACTTTCTCATGTGTAAGACAATGACACAATAAGGTATATATTCCCCATTAATATATATCATCTCTAATGCGGAGGTAGATATGGGCTTGACGGTGTATGCCTCACAGATCATTGTGAGTCAAATGGGAGGAAAACTTATGGGTTCACAAGTAAGTGAGAATTTTTCCATAGCAAGGGTCATCGGTGCATATGAAAAATAAGTGTTCATCAGGAAAGACATTGTTCAAGGGTGGGTCCTGCATACTAGTGGGGAATTTGGAAATTAACTCAACAAGGGATAAGGATCTCTTATTCTTTGGGGTCATGAACTCTAAGTCAAACTCCTAGAGGATAATGATCCATCAGGCATACCTCCCAATGATGAACTATCGTATCAGTAAGAAGGACATAGGGTTAGAGTTATTGATAACCTCAGTTCTATGCATTAGGACGTAATGATGTAGTTTTTGAATGAAGAAGATTACAGTCGGGGACAACTTCTCATCATGTGAATAGAACAAGGAGGGTCCAACATGGTTCTTGCTCACATAATAAATGACATGATTGCATCCATCGATCCTGTTCTGAACTAACACAAAAAAAATAATGAAGTCAGAAGCAAAAATGTAGAGGATGATATCCTTTTCAAAGTTTTGGGGGACTAATCAAGTGCACTAAGGAAAGGGCCCACTTAAGTGCATAAAGGATTTTTATCTTCATCGTCCCAAAAAAATGGGATATTTGAATGTAACAAGCGTAAGAACCCATTGGCAGTAGTGGCATAGTCCAAAACGAACTGAGATAGGAAGTTGGATTTCCCCTATAGGCTCTACAATTGATGCAGATTGTGAGGGGGGGGGAGTTTAGAAATGGCTTGAATATTATGGGGATCAATAGTGATGTTGGCCTTGGAGATAATGAATCTAAAAAGATGACTTGTGGGCACACAAAAAACACACTTGAGGGGATTTAACCTTATGTTGTATTTGTGACATCTAAGAAAGATGGTTTGCAAGTCTTCCAAGTGATGCACCCTTTCCTTCGAATGAGTGGTGAGATCGATATGCTAAGATAATGTGAGCCAAGTCATGAAAGTAGTATGACATGGCATGTTGGAAAGTGTCTCTAGCATTTTTTAAACCCAAATGGAATCACTTTGTATGAAAATATCCCCATGGACTGGTGAAGGTAATATTGTATTGGTCATATGGTAGAATACAGATTTGGTTATAACTCGAGAATACATCCATAAAGGATAATACCTCATGGTCCACACATTCATTGATAATTTGATCAATAAATGGCATGGGATAGTTGTCATTGGGACAAGCTTTATTTAGATCATGAAAATCAATACAGACATGGATGGTGCCTTGTTTATTCATGACAGGGACTAGGTTAGAGACCCATGAAGTGTATGTGATGGGATAAATGAAATCCGTCTTTTGTAATTTGTCAATTTCAAATTTGATGGTTAGTGCCTTGTTAGGGTGGATAGGAAAATTTTATTATGTTGAATGGGAATGGTGTCTCACCATGAACTGATGTGATGTTCGACAATGTCCAAGTCAAGACCAAGAATCTCAGAATAGGACCAATAGGACCAATAGGACCAATCAAAAATTTCTTAGAACTCTTGGAAGAGGGCTTTGTACGAAGCAATTTCTTCCGAGGAGCAGCTTGCCCCCAACGAGATGTTTTCCTTGAAACCTAGGGTTTATGAGATATTCTCCTTAATGGTAGGTGAGATATTTACCATGTTCCCTTCTTCAAAAGCATCAAGGGTGGGAATGGGATTTTTGAACCAATCGACTACACCATGGGGGATACAGTCTTTTTATTCAACAACATAATGATCATCAGAAGGAGGCTATTGAGGTAAGAAATAGGAATGATGATGCATATCATCCCAAGTGTGATCAGGTACAATGAGGGACTTGTTAATATATTCATCGAAATGAAACACTATAATGTGAGAACCAACCCAATTAGGGGAACTGGAAGGGGATGGGGACATGAACCCATTAGCAATGTCATGGGAACTAAGAAACATGGTTCCCATACTCTACATTCAAGGAGGTGGATGATAGACTAGTGGACAAGGGTGCAATCGATGTTGAGACCAAAGGTACATGAGGCATGTTGGAAGTGTTATGATGTATGCCTAGAGAGAAAGGAATGTTCTTTGACAACTTCAATCCATGGAAGTTGATAAGTAGAGAATTTGCATGGTATTCTCACTAGTGTGCAATTTGGGTGGATTACTTTCAGTGATTGGTGGAGAACTGGTCAGGGAAGACTTATCATGTTTGAGAGAAAGTTCTTCTATCATTAGGATTGGATATTCCTGACGAACGAAATTCAACTGATGAAGAATCTAAAGAGCATCTTGATATTGGGTTATACGGGGACAGTGATGAGAATAATGGTCATAGGTGTTGCACGAAGTACATGGGTGATTTGTGCTCAAGGACTTAAAAAACTTGGTAGATGAATCAAGGGGAGGGACTTCCACAATAGGTATGGAGGGGTCATTTCCTAAGGCATCGAAATTATAAGTTTCTTTCAATTCAAGGAGCCTTGGACAATTGAAGGTAGTATGGCCATAGATATCACATGTGGTGGATGGTAGTATGGGCCTATATGTAGTGTTATGGGTGGCCATGGCTTGTTTTGGAGTGTCTATGCCCCCTTTGACTTTATCATTTCCCCCCTTGTCAACTCTTTTTCCTTTATGCATTGGTTGAGGTGGGGCCTATGCAAGTACCCTCGAGGATACATGAGTCATGGGTTTTTCTTGCATGGTGGTCAAATTTAAATATGGTTTTAGTGTAGAGGGTGGGAGAGGAGTTGGAGTGGGGTTCAAATACCAAAATGGAATCCCTAAGTTGAGGTTAGGAAAGTTCAATTTTTCCATGAATAGCGTACTGACTATTCTTGAGGAGGAAATAATAAAGGTACTTGACCAAAGTTATAGTGGGGATGCACTTGTGGATGTGGTTGTGGATGCTCTCATGGTGGTGGCATGGGGAACATCATATTTGAGGGTCTAGTAGAATATTGTGGATGTGGGCCCACTGGTCTATGCTTAGATGACACAATACAAACATTTGAAGAAATAGGTTGGGTAATGGTGGGAAGGGGTCCATAATACTCACTCAAAAATGTGGAGTCTTTGTATACTTCAGGGCTAGTGTCGAAAAGTGAAGGAATTGTTTGGGTCCCATTGAAAGAGGAAACCACGTGATCAAGATGGAATTGCGCTTGATGGTCGTGGTAGGTAAATTGATCGAGAGTGATGAGTTTCCCATTATGGGGGAAGATCGTATTTCAAAAGACTAAGGAGGCCACTGCCTTCATGGAATACATGAAGCTTATAACTAAGAGGATGTTGTAGTCCAATGGGGTATCGAAAACTTCAATGTCTATGAAAACTTGTTTTCCTTCTAATTGGATGGGATAGTTTCAGTAAAGCCCTTCAGGTTGAAAGGGTTGACCATCATATGTACAAAGTGAGATCGTAGATGGAATGAGGGTGGGGAAGCCTAAATATTTTCTGACTTGGGATGACATGATGCATGTGGATGTTCCTTCATCAATAATACATCGATGTATGATGAATTTTTTTATGGACACTGTAATTTGGAAGGCTCCAGAGGATGGAAATATAAGTGATTTAGCCTTGTCACTATCAAAGGTAATCATCCTATAATCTGGTGAGTCAACAACACCCAAAGAAACTAGAAAATCCTTCCTTTATGCAGGACATGTTTGGAGGAATTCTACGGATGACATGGTTGTAGGGGACATAACTAAGTCATCCATGATGCTATAGTGGTGGGATTCCAACCCATGGGGGTTAGGGGCATTGCACCTTAGCGGAACCTTAAGAACTTTGTGAGGGATGTATGCATTAGGGAAAGGAATATACAAAATTCCATTGGTGGATAGATGAGGATACGAGGACTCAACAAATTGTTCCTCTAGAGGCATATCGTACTAGCAAGATTCAGTAGTAATATTAACATAAGATAAAACCAATAAGAGGATCCAGTAATTCCCATTCCTAGGAGGGGTGAGAGTAGAAAGTGGTCTATATGGAGGGGCTTTGGAAGTGAACACAAAGCCTTCTTCTTAGAAAGGGTTCCCCAACATAGTTGGTTGTGATGTTGAGGGTAGGTTAGGTTGACTATTGGCATGCTTGGCATCCTCAGTTGCTTCCCACATTTGATGCATTTCAGAAAAGAGGGAGCATTCATGAGTGTAATTTCCATACACACCAAATTTGGCACAAGTTTTATTGGTGTGGAGTTTTTGGTTCTCCCCCTACTTTGGTTGGGGGTTACTACCTTGGGCTTGGTTAGTGGCAAGATGATTGTCCTTAGTATTAGGTGGAGGGTTTTGACTCCCCTGGTTCCCATGGTTTTTGTTGTTCTACTTGCCCTTCCCCTTTTTTTTATTCTTATTTTGATTAGGAGGATTGGGAGTAGTTCTTTGTGCATAGACTTTCCCTTGAGGAGGGGGGGCACCCTGACTAGTAGGGGGTTGGGGTAGCTACTTTTGGACAAGAATAGGTAGCTAGAAGTGGACCAAGGATAGGGTAAAAAGGGTTCATAACAACACCACCACAGGGAGAGATACCATAAGGGGTACCCTAACCATGAGGATGGGAATAGGGATGGGGTACATAGTAAGATGTGCTAGAGCCCATATGAGATGAAGCATATGAAGGATCCCGAGGGGGGTTTTGATATCCATAGAAAGTGTGGACCCCACCATAAGGGTTAGAATATCCACTGTTACTAGGAGGAGTATTTTGTGGATAAGTATAGGAGAGAAATCCAACCAGACCATCAATTGCATGGGATGCCCCTGGTGCTGACAAGTCACCTGAGCGAGAGTGAGGAGCATCAACAATAATGGTGTAAAGGTACCCTAATTCGACATCGATCATATCGTATTGTTGGGCCTTTTGAATGGATTCTTCCTCGTTCTGAGGTAGTGGCATGGCTATGTCTTTGGAAATGGGAGGAATAAGGCATTTCAAGAACCATTCCATAAGGAAGACATCACTAATATAATATTTTCATAGACCATGTCATCTATGCCACTCATGAATGTGGTCTAAGATGTGGGTAGTAGTGGCTTGATGAAATTTAGTTAGGATCTCTATGCATACATCATGGAAAATTGGGCGTTGGAAAAAGGTGAGGAACACTTTGGTGATGGACTCAAAGGTTCTATGGGTATTGTCAAGTTGGTCAATGTACCATTTGGAAGCAACACACATCAGTGTGCATTCGAAAAGTATTAACCTAATTGAATCCTCCATTATTGAGTTAGAGGAACACAAAAGGTGAAAGGACATGATGTGATTATAAGGGTATTCTCCTGGTTTACCTTAAAACAAATGGATATCTTATGGAAATTTGTTTAGAATAGGGGGGAAATTGGTGTCATGGAAGATGGGATCATTAATCAACTTGTTGTTGGCACCAAACTTTTTGGGTAACTATCATGCCCACACACATTGAAGGAACTTGTGCATGCCTATTCTAGATTTGCACACGCTCAAGAAGTTGCGTGAGGGGTGACAGGAGGCATGCATGTCAGATCAAGTTTTGTTATTGTGCGAGAGTTCAAGTTCTTCCAAATTCGCTCCAATCTAGGTTTTGTGATTCGTTAGTACCATATCTGATATTATCACCAATATGTAGGTTGGTTGAGGTTGTAAGATCGAAAATTGACAGTATTGTGACAAAAAGTGAAATTTTAGAGCTCCTGGACCAAAAGAGCTAGCAAATGTTGAGGCGACCTAAAGAGATTAGAAGAAAAATCATTCCCTAGGGGCCTATGGTAGAGTTTTAAGTGCTTTGGTGCTTATCGGAAACTAAAACAAGGCTAATCACATTCCCAAAATACTTAATCTCTCTCAAGAAAAAGTTGTATCATGAGATTGAAGCCTAGGAATCAATAGTTATTGAAGGTGTGAGGCCCAAACATCAAATGGTTGCAAGTGAGGAATATCTATGGTGGGTGAGCAATGTCACACCTCAAATATGTGTGAGAGATAAAAATCATAATGGATGTGATGATGGTTTGAGAAGACACACATTGCCTGAAAAGAGCATGGAAGGAAAAACCACTCACATTGGGTTGCGATAGGAGCATTTTAGTTTCACCCAGCCACCTATCTACACATTACAAATTGCACATGTATCTTCTCACTCAGTGACAACTGGGGCCAACTCAGTAGTCCACCATGGACACTCGGTAGAATCAGGGACAACATGGTGTCCTAACAGGGCACCCTTCAGAGCTAGTCTTAGATTTCCACGTGTATAGAAAGGTCCCACTAGGAACTCCTATCGGCATATCAAG
>ML781840.1:871405-893674 GCA_009831015.1 Picea engelmannii
ATAGATAAGATGCTCATTCTTATGGTTGACACTTTGGGGAATTAAGAGGCTCTCACAACCCAAATTGTTTGATCACAAGCCTCAAGAACATACAGATAGTAAAGGAAGTAGGATTCAAGAGATTCATCCCTTGCGTTATGTTTCAGTCTGTAATTCTTCCTCTTTTTGTGTATGTTTTCTTGTAAAATCCACCCCTCTCATCTGGCTTCTTTTATCATATCCTATTAATAAAAGCTCAAGTAGTAGGTTATGCAACATATTCAGTGTTATTGTGTGGTGTATAGCCATGGAATAGAAGTGATTTCCTCTTAACAAATGAAAATTTATTGTCATTTATTCATATTTTTAAATGATATGCAAAGGGTACCTCCATGTGTTTGAATGTATAAAGATGTATAATTGTTTGAAGCATGTTTTATTCATCTGTATACATATGTAATAATTGCTCAGCACATTATTACATTTCCATAAGCTATAAGATTCATTCTTTGTAGTGCCTTATATGCTTATCTTATTTTTATTTTGATTCACCATTTCACTCACCTTTAAATCTAAATTGTATGAAACACTCATGGGCATATGCCTCTTGGAGCTGAGATGTTTTAATATATAAGCCGAGACTATTTGAGATCCAGGAGATTTGAAAGAGAGAGAGAGAAATACTTACCAAATCTTGCACAATTTTTCCTTACTACAAACATGGATTTAAGACTCACCATGAGTCTTATCCCCAGGGGTGCCTCAACATCGCTCTATTGAAAACCTGAAACATCTCGAGGGATAACACATGAAATGGAACCATTTCCATGGAACGTAATTTGAAGACATATTTCCCTGGGATATGACATTGTAAGTTGTGATCCTTAATGGTGAACAAGCCTCAATCATCTAGCTATTAACATTTCACCTGGAAACTCCATAGAAGGAAAATCTGGCATCCATCAGGAGACACACTAGAAGTAAACCCAATCCTAAGAAAGTTCCAGTATAATCACATCTAGAAAATACCATGAATTGGAGGAACACTAGAGAATGCCACATTTCTTCTTCTTTAGGTAACCCTAATTTAGAAACATCTTCTTATATTGTTGAAAGAAGTGTTGAATTTGTAGATCTAATTTATATTCCTATAGATTTCCATTATGCTTCAAATTTCCCCCTAAAAACTTCGATATTTCTACAAAATTCACCCCTAGAATTCTATCAAGAAGTGATTTCTTCCTTGAGACCCTTCTTGAAAGATCATGTATCTCCTCTGTCCTTCGAAGCTAATAAAACCATTTTGCAAAACCTTATGAATGGCTTAGGTGGAGGAAGAGTAGGGGGGAATCAGCCTCCCCCACCACCTTTAAACCCTTGGGTCACTACTAGATATGGCCAATTGAATTTACCCCAACACTTTCATGATCTCCCCGAGAAATACTTGAATCTTTTTACCAAGTATTATGGAGAAAAAGACCATTCCACTGAGGAACATATAGCTGCCTTTCAAGCTTTCACAAAAAATCTGTTTATAGAGCATGACAATGCCTTCATGAGGCTTTTTGTCCAAACTTTAGAGGAAGATGTCAGAATGTTTTTTAGAGAACTACCCATTGCTTCAATTTATAGCTAGCAAGCTTTACAATATGATTTTATGAGATAGTGGGGTGAAAAAAAGAACAATCTATACTACCTAACAGAATTAGGCTCCCTCAAGAAGAGAGATAATGATTATGTGGTTAAATTTAATAGAATATTTAATAAGTTCTACAACAATATCCCTAGAGACATAAATCCTTCACAACCAGTAGCCAAAGTCACATACGTTGGTGCATTTGATGTTGACTTTGCCATGGTATTGAGGGAGAGAAGATCTCCTACTCTTCTTATAATGTAGGATGATGCAATAGACATTGAAGGGAGCATGATTGCATCAGGTAAAATGAAGCTAAAACGGGATGAAGTAAAAATAAAAATGCTATAGAATATTGTGGTACCTCTGATCCAAATGAAGATTCCCAAGAAGCTAAGATGGATGAAAAATCCGACTAATTAGAAAGTTAACAAATAAGATGTCAAGGTTTGAGATGGAAAATAGAAATGCAAATAAAGTTCCTCGAGAAGGGGCATAATAAATTAGTTCAGAATACATTTCAACCCACAACTCATGAGGAGGGAAAGAAAAAATGAGGAACATCCCATTCAACCCCTCGTAAAGACCAACAATGAAAATAACCTTGTTGAAGAAGTTATGGATGAGGAATATGTTGAATACATAGAATAGGTACACCTGCTTCAAGATGAGAATAATGCCATGCATGTAACACAAAATGACTATGAAGATTTTCTAAATCCCAAGAAGCAGGTCTCTAAAAGTGAACCAAACCAAGATGTTTTATCCTCAGCTCAGTACATGATGGTTTATGATGCACTACAGGATAAAATGCATAAGAAATATGATCTTAGGCCTACGCAAAAATTATTTATCCAAGGAAGTCAACCTCAGCCTAAGAATCCTAGCCCAAATAAGCTCAATGATAAATCCAAAGAATTTGTTGACATCCCCAAGGACAATGAGGTTTTGGAACCTTCAAAAAGAGAAAAAGAAAATAAAGAATTTGAAGAATCAATTCCACCTTTTAACATTGAAAAAGAATTGTCTAAAATTAAAATTCTTGTACCATTGGTGGAATTGGATAAGAATGCCTCATATCATCAACAAATTGAGAAATCCATATAAGGAAAAGGATCATAAATCCATCTTGATACCTTAAATGTGCAATATGAATCCCCCACCATAGTTTTTGGCCCTCATATAGATGACAAAGAAGAGTTTGTTGCAACTTTCTATGTGGCATTGAACATTCATGACAAAATGTTGCACAATTGTATGCTTGATTCTAGAGCATTGCATAACCTCATTCCCAAATTAGTCATGGAAAAGTTGGGATTGGATATAACCAGGACATATCATGACCTCTACTATTTTGATGCCATAAAGGTGAAGTGTGATGGGTTGATCAAAGACATTTTGGCCACATTGACTCAGCTAGATGTCAATAGCATTATGATGGATGTATTGTTGGCTAATGTGCCTGCTAATTATGGCATTCTACTGTCAATACCATGGTAAATTAAGCTGGTAGGTATAATGCAGATGGACATGACTTATGTCATTRTACTAGTATTTGGAGTTGAAAAAAAAAGGTTGTACAAAGAGACAAATTTTTCTYATATGTTCAGTGACTAGAACAACCATGTAAATCATCCTATTTGTGTTGGTGATGAAGACCTTGGATGTTGCATCATTTCAACAAATGAAGAAYACAAACAATCCCCAACACATGCATACCCTCTAGTAAGTTCTTCTAAAGAGGTAGATAAAATACGGAAACTGTCTTTTGATGGGGCATATTTAAAAGAAGGAGAGGGAGCTAGTGTAGTGCTCATTTCTCCTAGCAAAAGATAATTCCATTTTTCCTAAAAACTAGAGTTTGAGGCCATCAATAATGTATTTGAATATGAAACCTTGATCCTAGGCTTGGAGGTAGCAAGGAAAATTTAAATTACCAAGTTAGTATAATTTGGAGATTCAGAACTAGTGGTGCAACAAATTAAAGGTTTCTGCTAGACAAGGCATCCCAGAAGAAGGGCATATAGGAACTAGGTATGGAACTTTACTAATAATTTTTATGAATCTTTCAATATTTTTTTTTCTCAAGATAATTTAACCAACAAGTTGATTCCTTAGCAGTAGCAGCAAATACTTTTAAAACACCAGCTATTCCCCAAGTGAAATATGAAATTGATATGAGGTATAGATCATCCATCCCTGGTAACATCAAATGCTCACAAGTTTTTAAAGATGACTAGATAATCAAGAAGTTCATGGAGGTGAAAGATGAGCTTATAAATACCCACATTGATTCAGATGGTGAAGACGAGTCTAAAAAAATGATTGAAGGACGAATTGAAATTACTCTTCAATTAAGTGAGTACATCGTTGAACATAAGGTCCTTCATCTCAAGAATAATTTTATTCCAAAAGGGTTCATTCCCTTGGAGTAGTGTTTTGATAGGAATGATGTACCTTTGAAGCCAACAATCCTTCCTAAAGATGACAAGACCGAATATTGTAATATAGGGAGTGAAGAAGAACCTAAGTACATAACGTTGTCCAAAGGCATCCCTGTTGTGCATAAAAAAAATTACTTACACTTGTTCAAATAATTCATGGATGCTTTTACTTGGAAATATGAATACTTAAAGACTTATGATACCAACATCATACAACACAAGATACCCATCAATCTTGGTACTAAGCCTTTCAAGCAAAAACTAAGGCAAGTTAACCCTCTTTTACTACCTACTATTGAGAAGGAAGTGAGGAAGATACTATATGCTTAGATCATAATTCCTCTCAAGTATTCTGAATGGGTAGTAAACTTGGTTCTAGATAGGGAAAAGAGTGGAGAAATAAGTCTTTGTGTGGATTTCAGAAACCTAAATAAATTCTCACTAAAATATAACTATACTTTCCCTAAGATGGATCACATACTACAAAAATTAGTGGGAGAAAAAACAATATCCATGATGGATGGTTTTTTAGGGTACAACCAAGTGGCAATGCATCTTGAAGATAGCGAAAAGACAACTTTCACAACTCCATGGGGGACCTTCATGTATGATAAGATACCTTTTGGTTTGATAAATGTAGGAGACACATTCCAAAGAGTATCGACATAGGTTTTGTGGGAGAAAAAGATAGGTTCATTGTTATATACCTTGATGAAATGATTGTATTCTCAAAGATAGATGAGGATCACAGCAAGAATTTAAGGAATACCTTTGTGAAGTATATGAAATTTGTCTTGTCTTTGAAATCTAAGAGGTCTTATTTTGCTATGACATAATGAAAACTCATGGGTCACGTAGTATCTAAGGAAGGGGTGAATATAGATCCAGAAAGGGTGGAAGCAATCAAACAAATTGTCTTTCCTAGGAACAAGAAGGAAATACAATTCTTCCTGGGCAGAATCAATTTTTTGAGGAGGTTTGTCCCAAATTTTGTTGAAATGGTAAAGCATATCACTGGCATGCTAAAGAAATATCATCAAGTTAAATGGACTACTAAATCTAAAGAGTCATTTCAATAGATCAAAGAGGAATTAGGAGAGTCTCCAATCCTTGTTATCCCAAACTATGATAAGTAGTTCTTCATTTTCTCTTTTTTCTTAGAACATACCATGGCTATGTTGACGGGCGAAATTGACCGCTCGTCAACTGGAGGAGTGAATCCAGTCCAGGGTTGTCTAATTAACCCAAGCCGTTTGGATTAATTCACTCCGACGGGTTTTGCAGCTCCGTTGGCCGATCTAAATCCTAAAGAAAGAAAAAAATAACTAAAGGAAAAACAAAAACCTAATAAATGACAATCACTAAAATCTATATGTACATTTAAATATATATATGTACAATTTATTTAAATAATATATGTTTAATAATTCTATATACAATCTGTACAAAACACGAGTTTTAATCGAAACTCGTAAAACTCAAATGTAGATTGATTACTTTAGCAATAATAATAAATAAAGTGAAAATACTATCTAATTTTTTTTTGGTTTGTTTCCTTAGATGTATACACTCATGAAATCAAACATTAAACTGCCTAATTGAACAGAAAATAATAGATAGTAGAAAATGTTCTATATGTGGAGAACTTCTATATTCAACAAACTAATGAAATCAAATAACAGGCTAACCTGTTATTGCATCCAATGTCTGTTCGATATTGAATATCCAGCCACCTTTGTCTGAGAAGTGAACCTGCAACAGATCTTGAGATTGCTCCAAATAAATGCGAAACAATAATTTTGGAGATTGAATTATAATAACAGAACATTTAATAGATACAGTTACAATAATCATATGATTTGCAAGTTTCTACGACAAGATAAATCTTCCTGTAAGAACTTGCATGCAGACATTCAACAGAAATTAGAGATGAATCTACTAATTTAAATTGGATAGATGATCACTGTGTATATATTGTATCTGAAACATAAGATATGGGCAGCATATAAAATGAATTATGTCAAATGGTAATAAATCGTGATGACGAAAGAAATAACCATCTATTATCAAATTAACATACACATGACCTGAATCAAAACATCGTACAGAAAAGCTAAAGCTGTAACATGCATTCTGTTTCATTCAAGTCTGCGATAAAAACACCCATACTCTTGCCCCAGGCTAAGATTATCCAATGTTTACAAAATGATATGTTTATATATGTTTCAGGAAACATATTTGTTTCTTGTTGATAAGATCAAATTGGTTTCAAAAAATAAAGGGGGGTGCAACCACCCTGATTTCACTAGATATCAAAAAACTATCAACAGTCTAATTCTGTTTACTCAAAATACAAAATTGATATGGCTGGGAGATCTAAAAAAGTGTCTCATATCATCTTTGAAATCATGGGCTCCTTAATTATCCTGAAAACAAATGAAAATAAGAAGATCTTAGATATGTTTTCTGTCATCAAATTAAACAATTTGAATTTTCTTAACTGGCTACAGAATCTTGCAATTCTGTAGCTAGTTATAATAACAAACAAAATCTCATTCTATTTAATAAACAAAAAGAACTAATTTAAAAATAAGCTTTGTTTAACAACCGAATAGTCTAACTCAGGAATGAAAAACAAACATGCTATTTATTCAAAAGATCTTACCTTTTATCATACAATCAAATCTCATCATGAAACTTTGGAGTTAACGATGGCTGTAGCTACTTCTACATTCTTAAAAACCACATGTCCTGTGGTCTTCAATCATTTTTTTGTAGGTTTCTTTACATTTTTAACATATTCCTTTAGATGTATAACCTGCTCACAGACTGGTTGAATATCCTTCGGATTGATCAAGGGTTCAAAGTAGCAGGCTGAGACACATGGCTGGACGGGTGAGAGGGGTGTTGTGGGATGCTAAAGCACAGGCCTGGAGAGGTAACAAATGTTTCAACACTTGCAAGCAGACCAAAACACTCACCTCAACCACAAAGAAAATATGAGATTTTGACCTCTAAAGAATGAGCTATATCTTTGGAACGATCCAATTTCTGGGGAAACTGCTCGTAATGAAGGTAAAAGGGTGCATTTTGGTTCTGGGTTTTCAAGGGTTTGATCTAATTCAAAACCCTTTGCTCAGAATAGCTCCCACAAAAACGTGTCTCTGGCAGGAAATTACGGGGTTGACCAAACTGTAACAAGAGCGAATCAAAACAATTGGGGGTTTAGATGACAGAGGTAGAAGAGGTAAGTCTGAGCGGATACCATAAAAATAAAAAAATATAGAGAGCCTATTAACTCATTATGCCATCCAACCATTCCTTTCCAAATCTTCCCTTACATTATCATATGAGAGTAGGGTTTGGATGTCGTTCGATTTGACCCTTACCACTAGATCCATACTGAACGGACAGGTAATTAACGCACAACACACAGATAGGGTTTGCAAAAACAAAACAGAGCCATAGCCCCGAGCTTTAACAATACATGCTGTAATGATTCAAATGATGGGCAGGGTGTTTAATCAAAACGCGTGTGAAGAGTTTTGTGAAACCTGAGACCATGCTAATGAGTAATGGCAATGCTGTACATCATATGCCACCTTGGTATTGAGTACAGGCTAGGACCAAAGTACTCAGAAAACATAAGTGCGCGCATCATTTTGATTACAAAGTTGGGCAAATGAATAATCAAAAATTTTGTGAATGAAATGTGATCAAAAAGAAAACCAAAACCAATACAAACAATATCAAATGGTGGGGTCTTTCGTTTTTTAAGACTATCAATCTCTTGGACATGCTTATGAGTTGACAGGATGAAAAACACAACCGGGTGATACCTTCCTGGCAAAGAATCGAACTCCATATTAAATAAACCATTTGCCTTCAATGAAAATTTAAAACAAAATGGTAACAATAGTTGCAAGTTTTCATGCTTTCAGTCATGAAAACGAAGCATGAATAGATGATAAGTAAAATGCGACGATTTACAACTGTCGTTTAGGGAAAATCTCATGAAGAGCAATAAAATTTCATAGACCCTGTGTAGGCAGCGTATAAAAATAATAATTATATAATCGCTGCCAACAATGGCGACATGCTGGGAGAAGCAGTTATCTCTGTCACATGAACAAGTTCAGGTTAGAGAAATATGAAAGACTTCAAATCGAAGAACAACTGCAAGGTTATTTGAACATCTTTAAAAAAAAACAAGACGCAACCTAGTTTCAGATACCTTTAGTTTAAAAGAATGAAATCTGGTGACAAACTTGGCAAAAGAAAGACATGATGTTTAAGTTAATGTCTTCGACACTGTTGATAGGGCCACTGCTGCCAGCAAGCATTCATAGCCTCGACAGGGATGTCAATTAACCCACTCTGACGTCTGTATCCTATCCAAGAAATTTCAAATGAGAACGAAGGATGCTTATGGCCAACACAAAGTTCATACCTGAGAATTTTCTTTTACCTGACATTGCTTCGTTGCCAGCAGGCTTGTTCAGTACCCCGGCGAAGTTATCTTGGCGTCATGCATGCATTTACCCATTGCCAGCAGACTTGTTTAGTGTCTCGGCGGGTTTACAAGCACTTCCCACAGCTCTATGAGAATTTATTCACATTCTGATATAGTTTTAAAGATGTTCAATAGAGCGGGGTGACGCTGAAAATTCTAGTTTCTTAACACAACTTAATATTTCCACAGGCCTTTAAATTTTTCTAGCAAACCTTCATCAAGATCTGAAAAACAGTTCATTAATAGAACCAATCTTCAAGGATGGGGAGATGTCATTGAGTTGCTTTCTTAAAGAGCAGGGACAGCGTAAAGAGACCTTTTAAGGATATTCATGAATACTTTCAAGTGCAGATTGAAACCAAGGAATCGACTTCCAGACAAAAGACACCTTCAGTCAGCCTACAATTTCAGAGAAGGACAGCAATAGATGTTCTGACAGCCTTTGACAACTATTTTCGAGATGAAGCATTATGTTTCTCTTTGTCTGAACTAGACTGTAATACAAGGATGTTCGACTCAAAAGGACCGATGAACTAAAATGAAAACAAAACAAAACAACAAAGAAAAATTGGAAAGCAAAGAAATCCAAATAGAAAAATATGTATAGAAGGTGTATCTGAAAACAACATGCAAAAAAAAAAAAAAAAATCCCTTGGGAGACTGAAAGAAAATAGAAAAATCTTGTTTGATGTGAAAGCAGTCCTACTCGTGGTACCTTGGGTCAGGGTTGAATTTACGATTCAGATTTATTTATCTCCTTACTTTCCATTTAAAATTTTCATAATAATACTGCAACTTTGAAAAGAAATATTCAACGAAAAGTAGAGAGAAAAGGATTACGTGGACTTCCCTGACAATAATCATGTTACGGTTCTCGTGGTGCGCCCACTTGCATTCATGACTGCATTATTACAAAGAGAAATACTGAGAAATAAAACTGAAAGAAAACCTATTCCTAAACCTACCCTAACTATTAAACAAATCAGAGTACTGCGTGAAGTCATGTTTCCAATGTAGCCATTGGAGTAACTCCAATCCTGCAATGGAAATAAAATCAAACATTACTAACAAGAATGGTAATATATCAAAAAATGACATAAATATATCACACCTACCTTCATAATCATTATTTAGAAACAAAGTAAGCATGATCTTACCATTCCCTCAAAAATTCTTGATGTATGAATCCTCCAGCCATTGTGCAATTTTGTCGTGATAAGGGTCATAATGGCATGGGAGAGTGTAAGTAAGTTTGAAAAACTTTTCAAGATTACGAGGAAATGAAATAGCCATCAGCCAAGGCTTAAATGCCCCATCCTCCTGACAATTCTCTAAGTGTTCATTAATTTCTTCACATGGAGGATCTAAAAGAAATATGTCACGCCTACTTCCAAGATACTTATGTAAGAGGAAAGCAAGCATAACTTTCCTAAGATATTATGGAAATTTTTTATATATGAATATTCAAGCCATCCTAAGATCCTGTCACAAAAATGAGAATGCAGACCATGACTTGGATGAAACAAATATATAAATGGGGAACTCGTCATAAAAGGATTCGTGCCATCAATTAGATCATTGGTTTGAATGTTTCCTTTGATGAGATTGATCATTTCAAAATGTGAAGCATAAACATTAAGATTCGAGCTAATCAAGGAACGAATATGCAACGTAGAATGTTTGATCTCCATAAGATATAGTGCATTGTCTTTTTCAACAATAAACTGTATAAAATCATCTCGCAACATGTCCTTTTCCCATGTGAGTGAGGAATGTGAAAGAGCATCAAATCCGACTTTATCAATGTTAGGTTTGGAATTAATTTCACCAAAATTTAGAATATTGAAAGGATATGATTGTGGTGGAAAAGAGTAGGATGTTGTAGGTAAGGTGTCAAGTCCAACAGAGTCTAGGAAGAGATCAGGATATAAAGAATAAAAAGAATCAGAAATAAGCACATGAAAAGAATCTCTTGAACTACGATAATTAACAATGGTATTCTCAAGACATTTCTCTTCACTTTCTTTAAAACTCTTACTCTGTTTTGGTGAAGAATTTCTCAACATAATATGATCATCTAGATTTGCCTTCTGTATGATAGATAATTCTAAACTTTCATGGAAAACATCTGATCTTTCATGTGGATAAAGTACATTTTGAGAATGAAGGTTTAAAGTTTCTTCTTCTAGTTGCATATCTTCTTCTCTAATCAGTTTCATAGGAGTGTTAGAACGTTTAAGACGATTTTTGTCACTTAAGTGTTCTTCAATGACTGATTTTAAATATTGATTAGAGCACGAGTTACAAGAATGAGGATATTCACCTTGAGCCAGAAATGAATCTTCTTCCATACTAGTCGAAGACTAAAAATACAATGATTCGGAGGAAAAACCAATTTGGTTGTCAATAAGAACCTGGTCAATAGATTCTACCTCCCTTGCTTGTTCAACATTGTTGGAAGGATTCTTCTCATCTTGCGAAGAAAATTCTTCTCGCAGTTGAGTGATAGGATTTGCAATTGGTTCTTCATTCATGATTGAATATGACTAGATGGAAGGGACGCAGGCATCATAGAGCAGATTTAATGCAAATGACATGTCATCAAGATTAAATTTACAGAGGATATGATAGACTCTTGTCAAAAAGTCTTCCGAATATGAATCGTCGTTGATTAGCGAAGTATGAAATTCTTCACATAATTGATCGAAATCATAAATTTCAAAAGCATCTAGAAATTCATCTACAAATTGAAACCAATCAAAAATGTGACATGATGGAAAGGATTCAAACCAATGTTTAATCCGACCTCTAAAAGTAAAAGCAAAAAGTCTTCATAAAACTCTTAAATCTGAGATGTCATGTTTGATGCATTTGCACCAAAACTTGTTAAGGTGGTCTTTAGCAGATGTATTGCCTCCACCATCAAAGGTGAGTTTGGACAAGCGAGAGACTGTTTCGTTGGGAACATTAGGTAATGAGAAGTTGAAATCATGTTCCAACATAGTGATTTGGGGAGCCATGAGGAAATTGAATACATTTAAAATAAAGGCTCCTACAAGGCCAACTTGTCAGTCAGCCCTCCTTCTAGCGCCATTTGTTGACGGGCGAAATTGACTGCTCATCAACTGGAGGAGTGAATCCGGTCCAGGGTTGTCTAATTAACCCAAGACGTTTGGATTAATTCACTCCTACGGGTTTTGCGGCTCCGTTGGCCGATCTAAATCCTAAAGAAAGAAAAAAATAACTAAAGGAAAAACAAAAACCTAATAAATAACAATCACTAAAATCTATATGTACATTTAAATATATATATGTACAATTTATTTAAATAATATATGTTTAATAATTCTATATACAATCTGTACAAAACACGAGTTTTAATCTAAACTCGTAAAACTCAAATGTAGATTGATTACTTTAGCAATAATAATAAAGAAAGTGAAAATACTATCTATTTTTTTTTTGGTTTGTTTTCTTAGATGTATACACTCATGAAATCAAACATTAAACTACCTAATTGAACAGAAAATAATAGATAGTATAAAATGTTCTATATGTGGAGAACTTCTATATTCAGCAAACTAATGAAATCAAATAACAGGCTAACCTGTTATTGCATCCAATGTTTGTTCGATGTTGAATATCTAGCCACCTTTGTCTGAGAAGTGAACCTGCAACAGATCTTGAGATTTCTCCGAATAAATGCGAAACAATAATGTTGGAGATTTAATTATAATAACAAAACATTTAATAGATACAGTTACAGTAATCATATGATTTGCAAGTTGCTACGACGAGATAAATCTTCCTGTAAGAACTTGCATGCAGACATTCAATAGAAATTAGAGATGAATCTACTAATTTAAATTGGATAGATGATCACTGTGTATATATTGTATCTGAAACATAAGATATGGGCAACATATAAAATGAATTATGTCAAATGGTAATAAATCACGACGATGAAAGCAATCACCATCTATTATCAAATTAACATACACATGACCTGAATCAAAACATTGTACAGAAAATCTAAAGTTGTATCATGCATTCTGTTTCATTCAAGTCTGCGATAAAAACGCCCATACTCTTGCCCCAGGCTAAGATTATCCAATGTTTACAAAATGATATGTTTATATAGGTTTCAGGAAACATAACTATTTCATGTTGATAAGATCAAATTGGTTTCAAAAAATAAAGGGGGATGCAACCACCCTAATTTCACTAGATATCAAAAAACTATCAACAGTCTAATTCTGTTTACTCAAAATACAAAATTGATATGGCTAGGAGATCTCAAAAAGTGCCTCATATCATCTTTGAAATCATGGGCTCCTTAATTATCCTGAAAACAAATGAAAATAAGAAGATCTCAGATATGTTTTCTGTCATCAAATCAAACAATTTGAATTTTCTTAACTGGCTACAGAATCTTGTGATTCTGTAGCTAGTTATAATAACAAACAAAATCTCATTCTATTTAATAAAAAAAGAACTAATTTAAAAATAAGCTTTGTTTAACAACCGAATAGTCTAACTCAGGAATGAAAAACAAACATGTTATTTATTCAAAAGATCTTACCTTTGATCATACAATCAAATCTCATCATGAAACTTTGGAGTTAACGATGGTTGTAGCTACTTCTACATTCTTAAAAATCACATGTCCTGTGGTCTTCAATCATTTTTTTGTAGGTTTCTTTACATTTTTAACATAGTCCTTTAGATGTATAACCTGCTCATAGACTGGTTGAATATCCTTTGGATTGATCAAGGATTCACAGTAGGAGTCTGAGACACATGGTTGGCCGGGTGAGAGGGGTGTTGTGGGATGCTAAAGAACAGGCCTGGAGAGGTAACAAACGTTTCAACACTTGCAAGCAGACCAAAATGCTCACCTCAACCACAAAGAAAATCTGATATTTTGACCTCTAAAGGATGAGCTATATCTCTGGAACGATCCAATTTCTAGGGAAACTGCCTGCAGTGAAGGTAAAAGGGCTCATTTTGGTTCTTGGGTTTTCAAGGGTTTGCTCTAATTCAAAACCGTTTGCTCAGAATAGCTCCTGCAAAAACGTGTCTCTGGAAATCAATTACGGGGTTGACCAAACTATAACAAGAGCGACTCAAAACAATTGGGGGTTTAGATGACAAAGGTAGAAGAGGTAAGTCTGAGCGGATACCATAAAAATAAAAAAACAAAGAGAGCTTGTTAACTCATTATGCCAACCAACCATTCCTTTCCAAATATTCCCTTACATTATCATATGAGAGTAGGGTTTGGATGTCGTTCGGTTCGACCCTTACCACTGGATCCATACTGAACGGATGGGTAATTAACGCACAACACACAGATAGGGTTTGCAAAAACGAAACAGATCCATAGCCCCGGGATTTAACAATACATGATGTAATGATTCAAACGATGGGCAGGGTGTTTAATCAAAACGAGTGTGAAGAGTTTTGTGAAACCCGAGACCATGCTAAGGAGTAATGGAAATTCTGTACATCGTATGCCACCTTGGTATTGAGTATAGGCTAGGACCAAAGTACTCAGAAAACATAAGTGCGCGCATCATTTTGATTACAAAGTTGGGCAAATGAATAATCAAAAATTTTGTGAATGAAATGTGATCAAAGAGCAAACCAAAACCAATACAAACAATATCAAATGGCGGGGTCTTTTGTTTGTTAAGACTATCAATCTCTTGGACATGCTTATGAGTTAACAGGGTGAAAAACACAACTGGGTGATACCTTCCTGGCAAAGAATTGAGTTCCATATTAAATAAACCATTTGCCTTCAATGAAAATTTAAAACAAAATGGTAACAATAGTTGTAAGTTTTCAGGCTTTCAGTCATGAAAACGAAGCATTAATATATGATAAGTCAAATGCGATGATTTACAACTGTCGTTTAGGGAAAATCTCATGAAGAGCAATAAAATTTCATAGACCCTGTGTAGGCAGCTTATAAAAATAATAAGTATATAATCACTGCCAACAGGCTGCTATGTTGTTGCAAAAAAAATGACGAAAATCAAGAGTAGCTCATAGCCTTTTTTAGTAGAGATTTAAGAGATGTTGAAATGAGATATATTATCCTAAAGAAACAAGAATATGCCCTGGTCAAGGGTTTGACATAATTTAGAGATTATATATTGTAATATAAAATATTGGCTTATGTACCCACTAGCACTATAAAAGACATCCTCACATATCCTGGAAGTGAAGGGAGAAGGGGTAAATGGATTGCCAAACTTTAGGAATATGACTTGGAGATCAAACCCAAAAAAATGATAAAAGGAAAAGGACTTTCCAAACCCCTAGTTGAATCTAATTGTATGGATATGGACATGAATTATCTATCAACAAGCATCTTGGAAGGAAAACTAGAAGGACATGAAACACAAGAACCATATTTGAAGGTAACCCCTAAATTTTCCCAATCTGATTGGTGTAAGGATGTAATTTTTTACCTATATAACTTAAATTTCCTACCATCATGGGACAAAGCTAAGGCTATATTCATTAAACTGAAGGTTGTGAAGTATTTCATTTTGGGATAAAAAAAATTTGGAAGGACCCAAGAGAGATTCTATTAAATTTCCTCATTGAAGAAGAAACTAAAGACATTGTCATTGAATTTCACAAAGGGATATGTGTGGGTCACCATGCTTGGAGAGCCACTGCATTTAAGATCCTCGGGGTTGGTTATTACTGGCCCTCATTTTTTTTTATTTCAATTGCATGATAAAAGCATGTGTAGAATGCCAAATGTTTGTAGGGAAGCAAAAGTTGCATCCCCTCCCACTCAGACCTATCAAAGAAGGGACACCTTTTCAATAATGGGGATTGGATTTCATTGGTGAAATTAATCCAAATTCAAGTGGTAAACATAAATGGATTCTAATAGCCATAGATTATTTCACTAAGTAGGTAGAATCCATCCCCACAAGGGCATCAACCAACATAGTCATTATAAAATTCCTTGAGGAGAACATTTTGGCTAGATTTGGATGCAAGAAAGATCATCATTGATAATGACCAAGCCTTCAAATCTTCCAAGTTGATCCAATTTCCCCAAATTATATCATATATATTGGGAATTCTATTGCTTACTATCCACAGGGTAATGGCTTGGTTGAGTCCTCCAATAACAATCTCATCGGGATTATTAAGAAAATGTTGTCCCAAAATAAAAAAGTGTGTGATTCCCACCTGAAATATGCAATTTGTGCAGACAAGGTAACCATAAAGAGGTCTATAGGGACTTCTCCTTTTCAGCTGGTGTATAGATTGGAAGCCATTTTCCCTATACAACTTAGTCTTCCTATGTTGAAGATAATACAATATGAGGAGGAAGAATCAGATGATATGCAAAGAAGAATCAACCAACTAATTGAGATCCAACATGTAAGAGAAAAGGTGCAGATAAAGTCCCAAATTCACCAAACACGAATGAAAGATTTTTTTGAAAAAAGGACCAAAGAAATAAATTTCATAACAGGATACCTAGTCCTAAAGTGGGATGACATAAGAGAAGCTAAAGGGAAGCATGGAAAGTTTGACAATCTTTGGCTTGGACCCTTTCATGTTGTTGCAGTTAAAAATAACAACACATATGAATTGGCTCAACTGGATGGAGACTTGTTTGGGGATCCTATAAAAGGGAGGTTCCCCAAGCACTTCTTGCAGTATTGAATATTGCAAAACTTATTACCCTATAAATAAATAAATAAATTTCCATTCCTTTTCATGAATTTTTAATTTACTTCATTCACCACTTATTACACAAGCAAGTAGGTAGGGTTCTAACACTTTAAGTTGTTGAGTATTTTTGTTTCACCTATCAAATCGATTTTTAGGTATAAGGGAGGCCTATCATTTCAAAGTAGAATCCATAACCCAGCATAAGAAGGCACTTAGTCTACAATTCTCAACAAATCACGGGGGTAGGTTTTCCCTGTCGGAGTCGATCTTAGTACCATATCTTTTCATGTCATCAATATGTAGGTCGGTCGAGGTTGTAAGGTTGAAAATGGGTAGGATAGTGACAGAAACCAAGCTTTTTGAGCTCCTGGACTGAAAGAGATAGAAGATATTGAGGCACCCTAAAGATATTAGCATAAAAATCATGTCCTGGGGGTTAAAGCGGAGTTTTAATCGCTTGGGAACTTATCAAAAGCTAGAATAAGGATAATTGTGCTCCCAAAAGACTTAATCTCTCTCAAGCAAATGATATATCATGAGACTGAATCCTAGGAATCAAGCGCTAGCAAAGGTGTGGGGCACGATCATTGGAAGGATGCAAGAGAAGTATATCTATGATGAGCGATCAATGTCACACCTCAAAGATATACGAGAGATAACAAGCATAATGGGTGTGATGGAGGTTTGAGGAGACACGCGTCGCAATGTGAATGGAATCGCCTAACAAGAGAATGGAATTAAAAACCACTCATGTTGGGTTGCAACAATGGTATTTTGGTTTCACCCAACCACCTATCCACCCATTACAAAGCACACACATGTATTCTCACTCAGCGACACGTGGGGACAACTCAATAATCCACTAGGAACACTCGGTAGAATCAGGGACAACATGGCATGCCAATGGGGCACTCATCAGAGCTAGTCTAATATTTCAACTTCTATAGAAAGGGCCCACTGGGAAATCCTATCGGCATATCGAGCACAGTGAAACGTAGTATGACCCAACGCCACATAATCATTGACATATACCAATATGAAGTTGTCACATGTCTCTGGGACTGTGATGATGTCAACATGATGTCACTCAAAATTTCACGCCCTCCCCACACTTTCAAAGGAACTAAGCCATTGGGAGGGTGATGTGTGTTCATATAAGGCACAAGGAAGGATATTTCAAATGGGTACAGGATATAACGATGATGTGCCAAATCAATCGATGGATAAGAAAACATGGCATTTCATATGATGGTGTGGTTTCCAATGCTTTGGTTCATCTCTTTAATAGTCAAGTGAGTAGGACTATCTAGATATTTAATTATCAAATTGGTTTTCATTATGGATTAGTACAAAAACCAATTCAAATATCTATTTGCTTGTTTGATCTATGATGATCATTCACCTTTATTAGAATCCAAATCATAGACCTCTTGTTTCTAAACAATGTGCTCGAACCTCATTTTCCAATACTCATAACATGGCAACAAAAGTGGATTGGAGTGTATTTTCTAAGAATATTATAACTCAAAGTATTCTACAATTTACTGTTTACATTTAGAATGTAAAGTACCAACAACATCCCTTATACATCTCATGGATTCTCTTGTTCTTATCCGTATAAATGATTGTTTATAGAATTCTACCAATACTAATGGAGATCTCATTATTTAGGCACACAATGTCATTGAAGAGATTTCTAAGACTAATTCTAGTATGATTTTGTTGCATGCTTTATAAGCACCTCAACAATTCAATTTGTTGTATGTATCCCTCAAAACCTCATCTAAACCACATAAAGCTACATTGTAGATCAAATTTTGATATATTCCATCCCTATCTCTTACATAACTATATCATGGACATAGACGTTTGATATAAAATCATGTTACTTAGGATTATGACGACACTAGGAATTGACATACCCAATTCATATTTTTCACTACTAGTGATAGAATCATAATCTATATTAACAATTGGGGCCATCAAGGAGGCATTCTTTTCACTACAAGGAGAACACCTTCTTGCGGAGGTTTTAACGTAATCTCCCCGAAAAATCTATACATTCTCTTTTTATAACAAAGGCGAGAGACCAGAGGTTTTTGCGGAGGTTTTTTATTGGTGCACCTTTAAAATTGATATGCACTAGTGCATACATGAACAATAAAGAACCAATGCGTCAATGTTCAAAATCATCGCCATAATTTATAATAAAAAATAAATGCACCGAATAAATTGCACTGATGTCGTTGAACATTATGCATCGATGCACCTCATTGTCATCAAGCACACCATGGTAGAGTAAATACAAAAAATTACCAAACCAATTTTCATTTTTACAGCGCATCCCATGCTTCCAAACTCTCAAGAAAGCATCGATTCAAACCGTCCTTCCTAAGATGCCTCGTTTTCGATGCGCTAAACTGACTTGGATAACTCCATTGGTAGATTCCACACATTTCCAAATTTTGAAAATTACCATGTATTTTAATTTCCTCCTAATGATAAAACCATGCCCCCTCGGGACATAAGAGGCTAGGTAAATTGTTTATTACCTTCCTATTTTCATCTTCATCCAATCAAAAATTGAATTTAGCTTGAAATTTGGCATTTTTTTCAATTTTTTTTCCAATTTTGTGCAGTGTGCCTAAACACTTCATATCTCCTTGAAGCATTGTGTACTATGTTAAATTCACAGTGAGAATAACCATTGGTGTGTATCATATATAAGTATGCACCAATGGCATTCAAGCAAGAGAATCATGATAAAATATAAAAACAAAGTGGTGTGTCCTTTAGAATGTCTCGCAGCTAGCGGATAATTGGATTCAACCTGCATTGATACATTTCACTTAATTATCACACTGCTAAATTAACTGTTTATAAAATTTAACGTAGTGGTGCAACCATTTTAACCAAGCCCATCAGTGCGTACATGAAACATAAAGCACCAGTGCATCAATATTCAAAGGAACCTCCATAATTTATAATAAAAATTACATGTATGGGTGTCGTTGAACATTACACACCAATGCACATCACTGTCGTCAGGCGCACCACGGTAGGGTAAATAAAATAAAAAATTACCAAATCAATTTTCATTATTATAGTGCATCCCATGCTTCCAAACTCTCAAGCAAGCACTGGTGCTCACCATCCTTCCTAAGATGCCTTTTTTTTGATGCTCTACACCGACTTAGATAACTCCATTGGTAGATTCCACACATTTCCAAATTTTGGAAATTACCACTAATTTTAATTTCCTCTCAATGGTGAAACGATGGCTCCTCGAGACATAAGAGGCCAGGTAAATTATTTATTACCTTCCTATGTGCATTTTCATCCAATCAAAATTTGAATTTAGCTTGAAATTTGTTTCTTTTTCAAAAAAAATTCCAATTTCACATAGTGCGCTTGAATTCTTCAGCTTGCCCTAAAGTGGTTCATACTATGTTAAATTCATAGTGATCATTGCTACCAGTGCATCTCATATATATGTATGCATCAGTATGGTTCAATCAAAAGAACCACAATAAATTATAAAAACAAAGTGGTGCGTCCTTTAGAACGCCCCACAACTGTCGCACAATTGGATTCAACACACACCGAGACATTTCACTTAATTAACAACACTGCTAACTTAACAATTTATAAAATTTAAAGTACATTAGTGCAACCATTTTAACCAAACACACCAGTATTGTTTAGAGAAATGCACTGGGACATATATTGCTTGAATTGGCATAGTAGGGCATCTCATTGGATGCCTTGATCTTGGTGCTCTATCCTTTATAGCGCACCGTAGAAAAAAATTTCGATGCTCCACTATCACAGTGGCACCGGTGTGTTAATAGTAACACACCACACTGCTTCAGTTGCAATAATGAAATTTAACCTACCAGTGCCCATCAGTCCAACAAATGCACCAATGTTGTATAGAAAACAACACCAGGGTGAATTTGTAATAACCAATTAGAGGACTATGTCTTAGTAGATGCACCACTGCAATTTGTGCAGTGCGATAGTAAGTGTGGCGCATTGGTGTATAAAGGTTAAATCTATGAACCATGACATGTTTTGAAAAATAAACATCACGTTTCATCTTCTATAAATCCCCGTTAGCGATGCGTTGGTAATACAACGCACCACTAGACATCATGTCGGTGCTCTGGTAGAACTAACAGACTAGTTCTTTCAGTTTACCAAAGGGCACCATGGTGGTGAATATTTGTTCATGAAATGAACTGGTGTGGTTAAAAGCACTGAACCAATGTGGTTAAAATCATTGAGCCAATGAAAAGCGTCCTATGGTACGCACCGCACAAATACTTAGTGGTGCAACAAGAAACATGGCACCAGTGCATATTAGTAACAACATCGCTTAGCGATGTTTTTGTCTAATAAAGTGCATCGTTGTAGACGTGTATGTTTTGTTTTAAGAACGTCGATTTCTTTTTCCTATTTTTTTAAATGCACGTCATTTATATATGTATTTTTTTTTTAATTTCAATTTATTTTATCTATATATTTGTGCCTAACAATATTTGTATGTGAGTCAGAGACAATGAAAATGAGAGGAGGAGGAGTGGAAGAAGGAGGTTGAGATGCACACTTTTTTCATGAGTGGGAGGCCAAGGAGAGGGAGAGGGAGTTGTTACCTCGTCCTCTTTCACATCTGACATACAACCTTTTGATGGATATTGGCCTCCTAAAATTTTATCAGGAGGGTACATCCCCTAGGGGGATCTCTTTGTTGTTATAGTAGTTGATTCGTAGTTGGGATCATGTGAGATAGGGATTCAGGAGTGGTCATGATCTGTGGTATCATCCCACAAAGGAGGATTTTTGTTTCATCACTAGGTTTTCTAGGAGGGGGGAGTACAATTTCCCTACGTTATCGCCTAGTGTTGCAAGAGAGACTCGATCGACATATGTGCAGAGATATGTTGGTCCGCATGTTCATTCGACTTTAGAGTTCCAGTTCTGTGGTGGTCAGTAGCGGATATATTCATTTGAGAGCGAGGACGTTAAGTGTATGTGTCTTATTTTCTCGGCACTATCACGGTATAGTTCCAATAGGCATCACATTAGTTTCTCTATGTTGTATTATATATATAGTTTATTGTAGACACCTCGATTGATTATGTGGGAGGATTTTTTTTGAGATATTTTTTTCATGCATTAGATAACAATCATGGTGTTTTGTCTGGGATGAGATTCTTCCCATTCGCATCAAAATTATATACACTATTTTTTCAGAGATTTCATGCCACTCAGCCAATAGTACCCTTCTTTCCTACTAGGCCTATGTTTGATGTGCATATGTGCATGTGGGGGGAATTGATGCCCAAGAGGGGCCAATACAAGTTTCTCATTTCTCCAATTGGGAGGGAGGTATGTGATTTATTGGCTAGCGAGGACAATCATCTCCTCTATTTTGCGTAGTACTCATATGCAGGGATGGATTAGAGAGCATGTCCAAACATCTGATTTACAGTATAGGATCCATCATATGAGAGAGGTAATACTATCATTATGTTTTGATCAAACTATTTTCATATTTTTATGTCTTATTTAAGGTAGATGTAATGTATTGTAAAATTATGTTTCAATTATCTTATTATTATTATCTATTGTTTTGCAGATATTGGAACATATATTGGGGATGAGCCTCCCCAACATGAGGATGAGGTGATGGAGGAGGTAGAGAAATATCCTCCAGTAGTACAGAGACCCCACATGTCATGCAGGCTGGATATGAGAGTCCATATAAAGCTGGCAGATCAGCTATGTCGTGTCATGACTAGTCACTGAGTGGTACCCACACCCGTTAGAGACATATTACGGTATAGTATCTCTCTCCTATATGGAGGAATTTGCCTCATGAAATGACGTTGTTGATGCATCATATTTTTGGTTTTTTCAACCTCATTGACACATTGAGGGGTTATTCTCATGATCCCATTACATCTATCTCGTCAGCAAAT
>ML781840.1:896025-939358 GCA_009831015.1 Picea engelmannii
CTATTGGAGATTACCTTAAATACATGCCCAAATTCACAGGAGAAGAAGACATAACTACTGAAGAAGACCTTGTTGCCTTCTACAGTTATGCAGACAATATAAATATTGAAAATGAAGATGTGTGGATGAGAGTCTTTTTCCAGAGCCTTGATGGTGAGGTTAGGAAATGGTTTAGGGGATTGACCCTTGGATCCATTCTTGGGATTGAGGCTTTGGATGATGTTTTATTGAGACAATCGGGGGATAAAAAAGACTTTATGTATTATATCACAGAGTTCAGGTCACTAAAAAGAAAAGAGGGAGAATCTATCTCTGACTTCTCCAAAAGATTCAACAAAACGTACAATAAGATCCCTGCTGAAATAAATCCTACATAACCTTCTGCCAAAATTACTTATGCTAGTGCTTTTGACCCTGATTTTTTCCTCATGTTAAGAGAGGGAACAACTACTTCCTTGGCTCATATGCAATATGCAGCCTTGGAAGTAGAGTCTAACGTATTGGTAGTAAACTGAATTAGGAATAAGGCTGATAGGGACATACCAAGGGGAAGATATGAAGCCTCCACCTCTGGTTCCTCTTCTTCCCCCCCTCAAATGGATGAAGTAACCAAGTTACTAAAATCACTTTCAACTAGAATGGAAAGATTGGAAGTAGAGGCGAAGAAGACATATAGAAATCCTCAAAATGTTGATAACATAGGCAACTTTAAGAGGTTGAATAACAATGATCCTTAGATTATGCAAAGGGAACAGAGGAACAGAGATAGATATGATCAGAAAGTCCAGACCTCTCTTCAAAAAAACCTTGTTGCGGATGAGGGTGGAGAGGAAGAAGACCTTGATCCAGAAATCCATTGTCTTGAAGACACATCCTCTTTTCCTCACTTAAATCAGTCAGCATATGAAGAGTCTCTCATGGAAAACCAATTAAATGAGCTGAGAAAGGGGGACAAGGCCAGCAGCAACCCAAATAGATACAACCTCGAGCCCAAAAATAAAGAAGGAAAACCTGATGTTCCTAATGAGCCTACCAGAGAAGAAAATCTTACCAAATTTGTAGCAGACCGCAGCAAAGGTAAGAAGATTCAAACCCCCCCATCATTAGCCAAAGATCTTGTCCTGAAAGTAAGAGAAATTCTAAACCCCCCCTCCTCTTTCAACTTCGATCATGAAATTCAAAAAATCAGGATCCCTGTGCCCCTTTCAGAGCTAGTCAAGAACGAACATTTCAAGAAATCCCTCTCCAAAATGTTTCAGCCTAAGCCTTCATCTTATTCCACAGACTCAATAAACCTTCAAGATGAAAAGCTAACAGTTATCTTAGGTCCCATGATAGAAGACATAGATGATTCATCCCCTCCCTTCTATACATCCTTAAATATACATGACAAGGTGTTTCATAATTGTTTGATGGACTCAGGGGCATCTCATAATCTCATGCCCAAAACTGTCATGGATGAACTGGGACTAGAAATCACAAAGGATTATCATGACTTGTATTCTTTTGATTCTAGGAAAGTGCAATGTCTTGGGGTCATCAAAGATCTGGTTGTGACCTTATTTCAGCTACCCATGAAAAGTGTGGTCATGGACATTGTGGTAGTTGATGTTCCCCTGAAGTTTGGCATGTTGTTGTCAAGATATTGGATTAAAATACTTGGAGGACCATTGCAGATGGACCTCACATATGTTACCATTCCTGTGTTTGGGGGGGAGCATAGGAGATTCTATAGGGAAGCTCAGTTGGCCTACATTATTAGTGATGAAGAAGACCCCACCAACCATCCTATATTTGTGCTTGACATTGATTTGGGGTCTAGTTTGTTACAACTCACTAATGCTCCCGAGCCTCCCCTTAAACTCAGAAAGTAGTCTGTTACTTTTCATGAAGATTCTCCTCTCACCACTTTTGTTTGGAAGATGTTCTTTGATGGAGCCTCTTCTAAGGATATTGTTGGTTCCGGAGTGGTTTTTGTTTCATCGTATCGAGAGACCATATCTCTATCCTACAAACTGGAATTTGAAGCTACCAATAATGTGGCAGAGTATGAAACTCTTTTTTTGGGCTTAAGGGTTGCAAAGGACATGGGGATCAAGGAAATATCTGTGTTTGGGGATACTGAACTGATTTTTAATCAGATTAGAAATATTTATCAAGCTAGACATCCCAAGCTCGGAACTTATAGAAATGAAGTGTGGGACCTAATTGACAGTTTTTTCTTAGATTTCAAAATTTCATTCATTCTGAGAGAGAAGAATACTATCATTGATTCTTTGGCTTCATCGGTGAGTTATTTCAGGATCCCACCACCACCTAATCTCAGGTATGATATTGAGGTAAGATATAGGCCCTCCATACCTGACAATATCAAGTATTGGAAGGTGTTTGAGGATGATCTTGAGATCAGAAAATTCCTTGAGTCTGTTGATGAGTTCTTTGCATTACAAACTGATCAGGATCATTATTCCGAAGGTGACCCTCATGCTGATGTATTTCTAAATAAAATTGCTAATCACCATATTGTTCAGTTGCCTAGCAACCACATTCCCAAAGGACTAGTTCCTTTAGAAAGATTGTTTGATGGGAACGATGTGGCAGTAAAGTTTAAAGTCCCAACTAAGGATGTTGATGTAGATGAATGCAATTTTGGTACAGAGGAGGATCCAAAGTTCGTCATGTTGTCAAGCAACCTGTCAAGAGAGCAGAGAGCCAAGTATACTAAGCTATTAAAAGAATTTTCTGATGTGTTTTCCTGAACCTATGAAGACCTCAGAATATACGACACAACCATCATTGAGCATAAGATCCCATTGAAAGAGGAGGCCAAACCATTTAGGAAGAAATTAAGACAGATAAATCCTATGTTACTACCTATTATGGAGAAAGAGGGATGCCCAAATCATTGTCCCTTTGAGATATTTTGAATGGGTGGCCAACTTGGTTCTAGTAAGGAAAAAGAGCGGAGAAATCAGACTCTGTGTTGATTTCAGAAATTTGAACATAATATCTAAGAAGGACAATTACCCTTTGCCAAATATGGAACACGTGTTGCAGAGGGTGACAGGTGCATCCAGGATCTCCATGATTTATGTCTTTTATGACTACAATCAGATCTTTGTCCTACCTGAAGACAGAGAAAATACATCCTTCACCACTCCTTGGGGCACATTCATGTTGTTGGATTACTGAGAGGGGGGGTGAATCAGTGATAGAGAAATTTAATCCTTTTTAACCATATAACCAAAGTGTTATATCAATGAATCAATATCATCCAATAACTGCAGAGTAAATAAGAAATCAACAAATGAACAAACATACACATACACAGTACACCAATGTTTTACTTGGAAACCCAAATCGGGAGAAAACCACAGAATGCTTTTTCTTATATGTCTTGAAGAATTACATTCATTGGAAGCACCAACTTCCTTTGCTTTCTATCTACAACTAGAAGGAGGCTCCAACCCCCTAGTTTCTCAGGCTACAGCCTCAGGGAAGCTCCAACTCCCCAATTCTATGGCTACAACCAGAAGGAGGCTACAACCCCCTATGTTCTCTAGCTACAACCACCTGTCCTTGCCCCGTCCTGCCACCCTGAAGTAGAAGTGGAATGATGGAACCACTGTCAATCTGTCACTATGAGATATATCATTGTAAACCTGTACCAATAAATCTAAACCATGCATCAACCTGTACCTCAACCTGTAGTCAACCTGTACCATAAACAAGTGCATCAACCATGCACCAACCTATACCAAATAACTTGTAATCAACCTGTACCATAAACAAGTGCATCCAACCATGTACCAAGTATGTACCAATCATGTGTCAACTACTCATCAACTATGACTCATCAATATGTACCAACATCATCAACTATACACCTCATGTATGTGCCAACTCATCAACTACTTGTCTCATCCATGTACTCAACATGTACCTCAACCAAAATCCCTCATCAATTTCATCATCCAAATCTGATTTGTAGCTCTGTAATATACCTAGTGTATATGATCACATTCTTGCAAACCTTCCTTAACTTCAACAACAAGAGACTAGCATTTTCATCAAACTTTTCTTTAGTCTCACATGCTTAGTTTTGGATTAGTCAACAACCCTAACTTGAAGTAATCATAACTTTGTACATGTAATGTATAAAGATATAAAATTGATACACAATGTTCTTCAGTGTGTTTTATGAAATTCCTCCAGGTTTCACTACTTGGAACCTCTCAGAAAAGGAGTTATAGAAAAAATGGCATACCTTGTTGAATTCTAGCTTATTCTAGAGAGCGACCTTGTAGAGAATGCCCTACACGGAATATTTGTTGAATTGATCTGAAAATGTTACACAACCTACTATAGAATGTACCCTAACCAACACATTTGGTTTCACTGAATTGGGATTTGTTATGAATAAGTTATGACATTTGTACCCGAAACACTTGTTTTTACTAGTTTTAGGACTAGCCACAAACCCTATTTTCCACGGAGTGTAACTCCAAAAGTAAAATGACACACAAGCTGAATTTTTACCACAGATACTTGGATATGTTTTCTCAATGGCATAGAAATTTTAGGGTCTTAATCATTATAGAAAAACATTTATAGCTAAAATGGTGAGATGACCTGTAAATAACATACCCTAGAAAGCACCATCAAAAGAATTTATCCTTCCTTGCATTTCGGCCTTCTTTTATTCACCTTCCCTCAGAATTTCATCTTAGATATCCTTGGTTACCTTAGAAACCTATAGATATTCAATATGTTCAAGTGTGATTAAAATGAGTGAGCCTTTCCTCTTATTTATACTCTCCAAGTAGCTTCCTTAAAAACATCTTCTAGGTCACTTGGCCCCACTTTCCTTATTTTAGGGTTAACCCACTTCTAATTTGTCCATTAAATTTATTATTGAAATAATTTATTTTGTATTCACTTTGAATTACAATACACTCATTACTTCACTTTATTATTTACCTTTTAAAATCTCCTAAACCACTTTGACTACTTTGACCTTTTGGGGCTTCTAGATGACATATGAGGCTCCTCCAACTTCGTAAGGCCATAACTCTCAAACTGTGAGGAGTTATGTGACGTTCCACATACCACCAGAAATGGAATGACATGTACTATCCATATAGAATAGTATTATCTGAAAATATATCATAACTCATATCGTTATCCATCAAACAAACTTGGGTCCATTACCCAAACCTAGGATCTCCAACTTCTCATGGCCATAACTCTCTAACCGTGAGGAGTTATGTGATGTTCCACATACCACCAGAAATGGAATGAAAAGCACTATCCATGTAGGATCACATTATTCCACAATTAATCATGGGTTATCTTACTCCGCAAAGCATATTCCCATGAGGGATTTCACCATAAGGGAGCCACTTTGGAGTTCATCCATCTTTACTTCTTATCAACCATGACACGAAAATAATGAATCATCTTTACATAAAACAATCTTGGGTCCATTACCCAAACCTTTGTGTTGCGGAGCTTTCTTCAAGGGTTGACATCAATGACAACCAACCTTAATTAACAATCTCCCCCTTTGGCATTGATGGGAAGACTCTGATGCAATACTGAAATCATATCACTCATGCTCCACCTGGAACCATACCTTTGTATCTGATAAATTTTCCTCTATCATCTGCATCTGATAAATTTGCCTCTGTCCTCTACATCTGATAAATCTGCTCCCCCTGGAACCATGCCTCTGTCCTCTACATCTGATAAATCTGCTCCCCCTGGAACCATGCCTCTGTCCTCTACATCTGATAAATCTCTCCCCCTTTGTCATCAATGGCAAAGGTATCTTTCCATCCGGGGTTGTTCCCCCTAACTAAACTGTCCTCTTATGGTGCTTCCTCATGTACATCTAAGACATATAAGATAAGCATTCAAAAAGCATTCATTTTGGAGTAGAAATAACTCCAATTCTTTGGTGAAGATATTCAAAGGCTTCTCATGGAAGTGGTTTTGTAAACATGTCTGTCACTTGTTCTTTTGTGCCCACATACTCAACTCTGATGTTCTTTTCTGCAACTTGTTCCCGTAGAAAGTGATACTTCATTGGAATGTGCTTCGTCTTGGAGTGCATCATCGAGTTTTTTGAGATACCGATGGCACTTGTATTATCACAATATATTGGAATGGGCTCATCATACTCAACCTATATATCTATCAAAGTTTGTTTCATCCAAAACACTTGTGTACAACATGTTGCTTCTGCAATATACTCTACCTCGGTTGTAGATAGAGATGTTGATGATTCTTTCTTGCTTAGTCGTGATACCAAACACTCACCTAAGTAGAATGTTGCTCCACTGGTGCTTCATCAGCCATCAATACAACCTGCCCAGTCTACATCTATGTAGGCAATAAGTGATAGATATTTTCCTTTTGGATACCATAATCCAAACTCTTATATTCCTTTGAGATATCTGAAAATCCTCTTTACTGCTAATACATGTGATTCCTTTGGTGTTTCTTGAAAGCGTGACACATGTCCAACTGATTGCATTACATCTAGTCTGGATGTTGTCACATATAGTAGGCTTCCAATCATTGACCTATATTGCCTCTGATCTGTAGACCTCGAATAATCATCTTTGTTCAACTTACAACTGGTTTGCATGCGAGTGATAATTGGTTTGCAATCTTCCATTCCAAACCTCTTTAGAATTTCTTTGATATACTTGGTTTGAGAAAAAAAAATTCCTCAGTTGCTTTGATGTATCTGATGTCCCAGAAAGAAGGATAGTTCTCTAAGTAATGAAATTTCAAATTCATTTTTCATGTCTTTTGCAAATTTCTGTCTTAACCTGTCAGCATCACTACAAAAAATAATATCATCAACATAAACTTCAATTAATAAAATATTACCTTGAATTACCTTGATGTAGAGGTTGTTGTTTGCACTTCCTTTTCTAAACCCTGCCTATTGCAGATACTTATCCAGTCTGAAGTACCATGTTCTAGGAGCCTGTTTTAGACCATACAAGGCCTTCTTTAATTTACATACATAGTTTGTGTTCTCTGACAAATGAAATACTTCTGGTTGTTCAATGTAGACTTCTTCTTCAAGTTCCCCATTCATAAAACCTAAATTTACGTCCATCTGATATACTTTAACATTTTTGGAGCATGCATAAGCTAAAATTAAATGGATTTCTTCCATTATGACAACTGGAGAAAATGTCTCTTCAAAGTCGATTCCTTCAATCTGTGCATATCCTTTACATACCAATCTAGCTTTGTTCCTTGTAACATGTCCATCTTCATTCAATTTATTCCTGAAAACCCATTTTGTGTCGATAACATTCTTATTCTTTGGTCTTTGAACCAATTCTCAAGCATCATTTTTCTTTATTTGATCCAATTCTTCATCCATGGCCTTATTCCAAAATTCATCCTTGCTAATTCTTTCAAAACAATTTGGTTCAATTGTAGATAAGAGTGTTAGGTGTGTTTGTTCTAGTGAACAGATTTTTCTTCTAGTCTCAACTCCTGCATCTTTGTTTCCAATAATATGATCTGAAGGATGATTCTTCTGTACGCGTTTGCTAGGTGTCTTTGGAGATACTTTCTAAACTTGCTCTTCTGCTTCTGTCAGATTCTCTTCATCTTCCTCTTCCTCTTCTACTTCTTTTTCATCTTCTTCTTCGAAAAGTTCTTCCATTGATTTGTTTTCTTCTTCCTTTGATTCTGGTCTGCCTGTTTCATGAATTGTTACGTTGATGCTTTCCACAACTTTGTTCAATCTTAGATTGTAACACTCGTATTCTTTCCTTGTACTTGAGTAACCAACAAGTATTCATTTGTCCACACGAGAGTCAAACTTTCCCATTCTTCCATCTTCTCTTTTGATGTAGCATTTGCTTCCAAAAACTCTGAAGTGCTTCACATTTGCTGGTCTTCCTTTCCATAGTTCGTAGGGAGTTTTATCAGTGTTGTTTCTAAGCATTACTTTGTTTTGAATGTGAATTGTTGTATGCAATGCCTGTGTCCAAAATATATATGTCAATTTGGAATCCATTAGAATTGTTCGAGCCATTTCTTGTACTGTCCTGATCTTTCTTTCAACAACTTCATTCTATTGAGGTGTCCTAGCAATGGAGAATTGCCTTTTTATTCCATGACTGCTACAATAGTCCATATATTCCTTTGAAGTGAACTCTCCTCCATTATCATATCCCAAACATTTGATTCTTGAATCCATCTCATTTTCAACCATTTCCTTGTAGATCTTGAAGTTTTCAAAACCTTCTGACTTGTTCTTAAGAAAGCAAAATACAGTCATTCTTATATAATCATCAACTAATAACATAAATTATTTTTCACCTTTTAAGCCCTTTGTTGTAGTTGGTCCAACTAAATCTTTGTGCACAATTTCTAGTGGTCTTGTTGTTGAATATTCCATTGATTTGAACCTGGTCTTTGTTTGCTTTCCTTGTTGACAATGCTTGCATAAAGTGTTGCTTGGTTTTGTGATCTAGGGCATTTCTCTTACTGATTCTCTTTTGATGACTTTGACAAGGTTATCAAAATGTATGTGACCCATTCTTATATGCCATAGCCAATTTTCACCTTCCTTTCCTAGGAAACACTTTTCATTTCCAATTTCACTTAACACATATATGTTGTTTGAAGTTATTACAGTTGTACTGACCAATTTCCCTGAACCTTCTTTTCTTATCTCACACTTTTCTGAATCGAAAGTAAGTTTATGACCTTGGTCACACATTTGACTCATACTTAGAAGATTATGTTTCATATCTTCTACCAGTAGAAGATTTTGTGCCTTTTCATTCTTGTTCCCAATTCGGATTGTGCCTTCTCCAATGATTTTGGATGAATTATCATTTCCGAAGGAGTCTGATCCATTTTTTTCTTTTCGTAATGTAAGAAATTTGTATTTATCAGCTGTCATGTGTTTTGAACATCGACTGTCAACATACCAACCATGTTTCGTTTGCTTAGCTTGTAGAGAAAATGTGAATTCTTCATTGTTATACTGAACTTGCTTTCTTATCCATGTCATTTTCTGATGTTCTTGTCTGTGATTGTTGTTATTATGTTGAGGTTCTTTAGGAGGGACTGTCATTCTACAATCCTTGGCCATGTGTCCAAAATTGTTACATTTGTAACATTCCACTTCAATGCTCAAAGATTCAAACATGTTTTAACTTCTTCTTTGTGTGTCACTAGGTCTCCTTGAATAATCCCTATGTGTATAACTCTCAAAGTTGTTACTGTTCCTGTTGTTAGCTCTGCAATTCATAGCTTTATGTCCAAAATTATTACATGCATAACATAAACCAAAAAATATAGTTTGATACCTGGGAGTTGAACATCTTCTGAAAGGAGGTGCTCTTATGAATCCTTCTTCTTCTTGAGGCCTATTTGTCTATTGTTGATTCTAAAATCCGAATTTTTTTGGTCGAGGAGTTTCCCTGTAATCTTCCTTGTATATCTTCCTATCCTCTTTGATTATTTCTGCATGGCTCTTTGGATTTGTTTCTTGCTCTGTTGTTTTGGAGCTTGATCCCTTTTCTGTCTGATTGTATCCAAGTCTGGACTTGTCAAGATGAGATTTTTGACTGCTGATAATGTCATCCTGAACTTTTGAGCTATTCTGCATATTTTTCTTTTGAATATCATTTCTTAGTGTGACAACCTCTGCTTCCAAGTTTCCAATGATCTTGTCCTTTTCTTCTAGTTGTTCTTTGAGTGCTTCTTTAATTCTTTTATCTTCTTCTATTTGAACCTTCAGTTTTGTGATCATTTGTTCTAGTTCTTGAGTGTCCTTTTTCTTGTCTATTTCTGCTTGTAGTTTCTTGTTTTTCTTCTTTTCTCTTCTGATAACTTCTATGGCACACATTAATTCTTCTCGATAGTCAAGTTTTGCCTCTTCAATTTCTTCTTCGACTTCTTCACATTCTTCTTAGGCTTCTTCATATTCTTTTTCGGAGTCTTCTTTGTCAGAGTCTTTTACTGCCATGAATAGAACTCTTCTTGTCTCATTGTCACTGACTTCATCTTCATCTGATGATGAGATGTCTTCTTTGGTGTATAAGTTTTTCTTGAAAATTTTCTTTGTAGTTATTTTGCCTTTATATGTGTGTTTTCCTTTTGAGTAACCCTCGCCATTTCTCTTTTTCTTATGAGGACATTTGTTAGGAAAATGACCAATACCATCACAATTAAAACAAATTAAAGGGAGCTTACCTCTATACCTACCATTGGTTCCTTTGTTTATTCTTTTGACGAAGTTGGCCACTTCTTCATCATCTTCCGAGGTGTCATTGTTGCTGTTATATTCTTCTTGTTCCTTTTTCTTTTGATTTGATCTTTTGAATGCCTTGAAGGCTGCTTCTTTTACATCTGGATTTTCCTACTCAGTTCTCATTTCATATGCTGTGAAGAGTCCATTCAGTTCGTCCATGCTTATTGAGTCCAGAACCGATATTTCTTCTAGTGTTGATATCTTAGGGTTGAATCTCATAGGAAGAGATCTTAGTATCTTTTGAACAATTACAAATTCTTCAATTTCTTCTCCCAATCCTATGATTGCATCCGTTGTTTCATCAACTCGTAATAAGTAGGCGGTGATATATTCATCTTCCTTCATTTTTAGTTGTTCAAACTAACCTCTGTAAGTCTAAAGCTTTGCTACTTTGACTTTTGTATCTCCTTCATAAATATTTTGAAGCTTGTCCCAAATCTCTTTAGTGGATTTACAGTGTGCAACTTTGGTGAATACCGTATCATTGAGACCATTCAAAAGTGTATTTGTGGCTTTGGAATTATTCTCACCGAGATTTACTGCTTTGTCATTTGTTGGTGGAATTGTTGGTGTTGTGTATCCATCTACAATTGATTGCCAAACTTGAAATCCGTGTTCCTGTATATATGTCCTCATCCTTATGCTCCAAAAAGCATACTTTTGTCCATCAAACTGGGGTATTCCATTTTTATATGAGTTGGTACTTTCCATGATCTACCTTTCAGTGGTTAAACTGATTTCTGAAGGAACCTGCTTTGATACCAATTGTTGGATTGAGGGGGGGTGAATCAGTAATAGAGAAATTTAATCCTTTTTAACCATATAATCCAAGTGTTATATCAATGAATCAATATCATCCAATAACTGTAGAGTAAATAAGAAATGAACAAATGAACAAACATACACATACACAGTACACTAGTGTTTTATGTGGAAACCCAAATCGGGAGAAAACCACAGAATGCTTTCTCTTATATGTCTTGAAGAATTACATTCATTGGAAGCACCAACTTCCTTTGTTTTCCAGTTGCAACTGGAAGGAGGCTCCAACCCCCTATTTTCTCAGGCTACAACCTGAGGGAAGCTCCAACTCCCTAATTCTCTGGCTACAACCAGAAGGAGGCTACAACCCCCTATGTTCTCCGTCTACAACCACATGTCCTTGCCTCGTCCTGCCACCATGAAGTAGAAGTAGAATGATGGAACCACTTTCAACCTGTCACTATGAGATATACCACTGTAAACCTATACCAATAAATCTGAACCATTCATCAATCATGCATCAACCTGTACCTCAACCTGTAGTCAACCTGTATCATAAACAAGTGCATCAACCATGCACAAATCTGTACCAAATAACCTGTAATCAACTTGTACCATAAACAAGTGCATCCAACCATGTACCAAGTATGCACCAATCATGTGTAAAATACTCATAAACTATGACTCATCAATATGTACCAACATCATCAACTATACACCTCATGTATGTGCCAACTCATCAACTACTTGTCTCAACCATGTACTCAACATGTACCTCAACCAAAAGCCATCATCAATTTCATCATCCAAATCTGATTTGTAGCTCTGTAACAGAACTGATGTATATGATCACATTCCTTCAAACCTTCCTTAACTTCAACAACAAGAGACTAGCATTTTCATCAAACTTTTCTTTAGTCTCACATGCCTAGTTTTGGATTAGTCAACAACCCTAACTTGAAGTAATCGTAACTTTGTACCTGTAATGTATAAAGATATAAAAATAATATACAATGTTCTTCAGTGTGTTTTATGCAATTCCTCCAGGCTTCACTACTTGGAACCTCTCAGAAAAGGAGTTATAGCAAAAATGGCGTACCTTGCTGAATTCTGGCTTATTCTAGAGAGCAACCTTGTAGAGCATTCCCCGCACAAAATATTTGTTGAATTGATCTGAAACTGTTGTAAAAAATACTACAGAATGTACCCTAACCAACACATTTGGTTTCACTTAATTTGTATCTGTTATGAAGAAGTTATGACATTTTTACCCGAAACACATGTTTTTTGACTAGTTTCAGGACTAGCCACAAACCTTATTTTCCACGGAGTGCAACTCCAAAAATACAATGACACACAAGATGAATATTTTACCAAAGATACTTGGATATTCTTTCTCAGTGGAATAGAAATTTCATGGTTTGACTCATTATGTAAAAAAAATTATAGCGAAAATGGTGAGATGACCTGTAAATAACATACCTTAGAAAGCACCATCAAAAGAATTTATCCTTCCTTGCATTTCAGCCTTCTTTTCTTCACCTTCCCTCAGAATTTCGGCTTAGATATCCTTGGTTACCTAAGAGACCTATAGATATTCAATATTCTCAAGTGTTATTAAAATGAGAGAGCCTTGCCTCTTATTTATACTCTCCAGGTAGCTTCCTTAAAAACATTTTCTAGGTCACTTGGCCCCACTTTCCTTATTTTAGGGTTAACCCACTTCTAATTTCTCCATTAAATTTATTATTGAAATGANTTATTTTGTATTCACTTTGAATTATAATACACTCATTACTTCACTTTATTATTTACCTTTTAAAATCTCTTAAATCACTTTGACTACTTTGACCTTTTGGGGCTTCTAGATGACATATGAGGGTCCTCCAACTTTGTAAGGCCATAACTCTCAAACCGTGAGGATTTATGTGACGTTCCACATACCAACAGAAATGGAATGACATGCACTATCCATGCACTATATGAAAATATATCATACCGCATACCATTATCCATCAAACAAACTTGGGTCCATTACCCAAACCTAGGTCTCCAACTTCTCATGGTCGTAGCTCTCTAACCATGAGGAGTTATGTGACATTCCACATACCACCAAAAATGGAATGACAAGCACTATCCATATAGGATCTCATTATTCCGCAATTAATAATGGATTTTCTTACTCCGCAAAGCGTCTTCCTGTGAGGGCTTTCACCATAAGGGGACCACTTTGGAGTTCATCCATATTTACTTCTTATCAACCATGACAAGACAATAATGAATCATATTTACATCAAACAATCTTGGGTCCATTACCCAAACCTTTGTGTTGTGAGGCTTTCTTCAAGGGTTGACATCAATGACAACCAACCTTAATCAACGCATGTATGCCAAAATTCCCTTTGGATTGATGAACGCAAGAGAAACCTTCCAACGAGCCATGGACATCGCCTTCATTGGAGAATGAGAAAAAAAATCGGTCATCTATCTGGACGGCATAACAGTCTTCTCCAAATCTGATAATAAACAATGTCAGCATCTGAGAAAGGTCTTCTCGAAATGCATAAGTTTTGGTCTCTCCCTAAATCCCAAGAAGTCTTTATTTGCCATGTAGGAAGGAAAATTGTTGGGACACATCATATCATCTGAGGGGGGCAGGATTGATTCAAGCAGGGTGGAAGCTATTCAAGCCTTATCACTTCCTAGATCCAAGAAAGAAGTTCAGTCCTTCCTGGGAAAAATAAATTTTCTGAGAAGGTTTGTTTCAAATTTTGCTGAATTAGTGAGGCATATCACAGCCATGATCAGGAAGGGGAATGAAGTAAAATGGAATACTGAGTCTAGAGAATCCTTCAACCAAATCAAGAAATCACTAATTGAAGCACCTGTGCTAATCAATCCTGATTATTCCAAGGATTTTCTGATTTTTTCCTTTGCCTCATTCGATACAGTGGCAGACGTTTTACTACAAAAGAATGATGCAGGGCTGGAGTAGCCTATTTCTTTTTTCATCATAGAACTAAGAGAGGCGGAGGTTAGATATGACATCATGGAAAAGTAGGCCTACACTTTGGTGAAAGCCCTCAAAGATCTCAGGGTCTATGTTTTGCATTCAAAAATAATCGCATATGTTCCTTCAACTTTTGTGAAGGATAATCTCATTCAACCTGACTTAGATGGAAGAAGGAGCAAGTGGATTGCCAAAATCCTTGAATTCGAGATGGAAATAAAGCCCACCAAACTAGTTAAAGGCCAAGGTTTAGCCAAGATATTGGCTGAATCTAATTGTAAATCTTTGGGGGTTAACTTCATCAACACTTGCTCGAAAAATCGACGAGCTGAGTTTTCTGATAAAGGTTCTTGGGACAACCCTTCATTAGCAGAATGTGCCTAGTACAAAGACATTATATATTTCCTGCAAGAGTTAAATCCCCATGATAGTATGGGAAAAAGAAATGCAAGATATTTAAAGCTCAAAGCAATTAGATAGTGCCTTATTGACCAGGTCTTGTATTAGAAAGACCCTTTGGGTGTTCTACTAAGATGTTTAGACCCACAGGAGGCCCAAACAATTATGTTTGATTTTCATGACAGCCTATGTGGGGGACATCATTTCTGGAGAATCACATCTTAAAATATTCTCTGGGATGGGTACTTCTGGCCTACTCTATTCACTGATGTCTGTGCAAAAATCAGGGCTTGTATCAAATGTCAAAAAATCACTGGGAAGCAGCAGCTCAAGTCTCTGGCATTGAAGCCTGTGGTAGCTTCAAGACCTTTTTGGTAGTGGGGCTTGGAATTTATTGGGGAGATTCACCCTCCTTCAAGTGGTCAGCATAGGTGGATATTAACTGCAACATAGTATTTCACCAAATGGTTAGAAGCTATCCCCACAAGGAGTGCCTCTCACAAAGTAATCATTGGTTTTCTTGAAGATATTATGGCAAGGTTTGGTTGTCCGAACATAATCGTCACTAATAATGCTACATCCTTCAAGGTTGAACCATTGATCATTTTTTGTGAGTAGTTCAGAATTGCATTGATTCACTCTAGCCCCTACTATCCCCAAGGCAATGGGTTAGTAGAGTCCTCTAACAAAACCCTGATAAATATCATCAAAAGACTACTAGAGGACAACACGAAAGTATGGGATTCAAAGCTAAAATTTTCTTTGTGGGTTGATAGAGTGACAACAAAGAGGTCTCTTGGTGCCTCTCCTTTTCATCTTGTGTATGGAGTTGAGGCCATCTTCCCTTCTCAGCTCGCCTTTCTGGTAGCAAAATTCTTCCAAGACTACCAGGGAGAGCCTGACGATATGATCAGAATAATTCATCAGCTAGTAGAATTCCAGCAGACTAGAGAGCAGCTGATGGACACAGCACATGACCGTCAGTAGAAAATCAAGCAGGACTTTGACAAGAAAAGAAGTAAAGATGATTTCTAGCTGGGGGATCTAGTACTCAAATGGGATGCACCTAGACAGGACAAGGGAAAGCATGGTAAATTTGAAGCCCTTTGGATTGGACCCTTCAAAATTTATGAGATATCCCTTAATAATACTTACAGGTTGTAGAATTTGGAGGGTGATGAAGTTTTTAGTGTCCATGTACATGGCCACTTCCTAAAAATGTTTTTTGTTTCAATTCATAGTCGACATCCCACCATTGTAAATACCATTTGTGTTTTATGTTTATTTTGTTTTTAATAGGAGACTCCATAACCCAAAGATAAGGCACTGGAAACTACCTATCCTTGGAATCTCACAGGGAGCATGCCATCCCCTGTGGAGCCAAATGTTATCACATAAACTTGTCATAGTCTTGTGAATCTGGGGTTTTTTGCCCGAGTCTGTAATTTTTCTCATCTCTCCTCCTTTTGCAGACCCAATCGTAAAGTTTTTCCTTTTAGCTTATAGTTTTCTTCTTTTTCCTGCTTGAGAGGTGTCGGCCCTAAGCCTTTATGTTTTCTCAGAGGTCGGTCACTTCTCTCTCTTTACCTCTGTCACTGATCCTTTTTCCTTCCTAAGACCTCAATCAGTCGTCCAAGTATTTTTTTACAGAGGCCGCAGCCATAAGCACAAGTGCATCACTTAGAGCGGTCTGATATGGACTTGAAACAAGAGAGCGAGCAAGTTCAGTATCGTGGAGGAATTTTCATTTCGAAGTTCAGAGATCAACGACAAATTATAAGAGCGGGAATCGGGAATTCGGAATGTTGTTGAATTTTTTTGTATATGATTTGAATCCCCAAAACCCAAAATCAGCAAGAGTCATCTGATCCAGCTAGACGTGTGGCACCAGATCCAAACCTAGGAGGAAGTCATTTTGGGAAAACTGAAGTGATAAAGGCCAGTGTCTTGAGTCCCAAAATCTCGATGGTCTGAGGTCCCGAAATACCGATATCCATATGGGTCATCCGATGAAAAGGGATGCATGTCACTCAATCCGAGGGATCGTGATTTTGCGACTCAGAGGTTTGAGCATGGATCACAATGTGAGTTCGCGAAACGCGAAATCGTGACGCGCCTAAGAGTTGGTCCCATGATCACAGCCCGTGGTCATATGCAAGCAAGGCCAAGAAGAAAGGGAAATCACTTGTTGAGCAACGGGCAACTAAGATTGTATAAGGAAATGATTGTGGCCGTTGAATTCAAAGTAGGTCCAACCATCGATATAGAAGGGTCGTTTCACGAGATTGAGCATCGGAATTTTTGAAACCAAGGGGAGTGAAGACTCCCGAAATGCGAGATCTCGAAATTTCATGTGGGGTATGCATAGGGCCATGGCCTGAGGTCGTGAGGAGTGATGGTTAGGATCTGTGCCAAGGGCCGAAGGTGCTTGTCTTGGTCTCATCAAAAGATTTGTGTGGCTTCGAGGCATCGGGCTTGTCTTGGAGGAGTCATGAACGTCTCCTGGAGAATTCATGGGTGTCAGGCTCCATCCCGATCCCAATGAAAGTAGTTAATAGAAATGGGGAAGGTTGTTGAAACCTCATCTCACCCCATAAATGGAAAGCAGGGAACAATTGGTCGTGGAGGAAGACTGTCATTTGAAAGTTCCCCTGTCAACGGATTCTTCTACAAAGCCCATACTGATCTGAGATCGCGTCTAACAGAAGAATGCAAGTGCAAACTAGCCAAAGAAGATGCAGACACAAAGCTTTGATTGTAGTGGTCAGGCCACATTCCTGGTGGTGGCCACTGTTCTGAGTATAAATACTCAGTTTTGATATTTTGTTTAGGTTGATGGTTGAGCTAAGCTCCCATATTGTAATTTTTTAATGAAGCCTCTAGTTCTCTAGTTATGTGTTCCCATTTGAGACTTCTTGTTTAATGACAATCAACTTTCTTATCATCTCTTTTTCTTCTGATATTGAAGACTCGGGCATGGGTGATCCAGTCGAGTTGTTGTGACTATATTGTAATGTATGTTTGATTGCAATGTTGTAATGATGTTTTCAGTTTCTTGAAGTTTTGGGTTCAAGAGGATCTTGTATTCGAAGCTTTTCCTCATTAGGCTACTGGAAGACCCGATGTCCATAGCATACCTCTACATTTCCTCACCAGTTCTTCCCCCCTACTCACCCTTTACTACAACCTACTGACTGAAATTAAATCAAGACCTCACTTTCTCATGCATTGCCTAATCCGGATTTCTGAGTTAAAGCGATATCATCTCGAGTATGTGCCCATTTGACCTCTTTAAAAACCAACCCATGACGTAAAACTCTGATGGGTATTGGGCTTACCTCTGCTGCAATCTAGAGGTGACTTCTAGTGCCAACACCGTCCAAACACCAAATTAATGTATGAGACCCCCTTGTTTGTGGGACAAGGGACCCCCTCCGCCCATTGATTTCACTGGTAAAGTCTATGAAGGTATACATACCCTACCCCCTTTGGATTTGAACTTGTGACCTCTTAGAAGATAACATAATTATTCACTAATCATAATGGTGATAATGTAATAATGTTGTTATTTTTTTAATTTTTATTATTCAAATATTACAAGACAAAGTTATAATATAATTGTTTACTAAAATCATTATTACTATATTTTATTAATATTTAATTTTTCCAATGATTTTATTAATTTATATTATCCAACTATTATAATATATGAAATGTATTCAATTAAATTTAAAATAATAAATATAGAGAATAATAATACATTTTGATCTATTCTCTTTCGATGAAATGCTTTCACAATTTTTTACTCTAATACAAAATTTACGAATCTTCTATTAAAAAATAATATCATCATTTTATAATTAGTATTTTAAGAATTAGTAAAATTGACAAAGGTGTCTATACTTTTAGATAAGTATGGATCATTAAAAATTTCCTTAATTATGATTAGGTTCTAGAAAAAGACTCTTTTAGAATTTCCATGTGCTTCCTATATTGACACTTATTTCAAGGACAATGTAAAAAGAATGATTAATACAAGTTTATATGACTATAAAACTAAAGGGTGGAGTGGAATAGGTGAAGGCCGTGATAGTTGCACGAGTTAAGGTGGGGAATGCCACCAAAGTTGGTAATGTCAACACCACAAGTGTAGATGTTGCAAGAAGTTATTTTGTTGGAATTTTCCTTAGAAGTTCCATCAAAGTAAGTATATATTTATTTTATTTTTTATTTTTTCAAACAATAAAAATTTTGAGGTTTGAATATTTTTTAATATCTTCATTTTTTGTTAAATAAAATGCAATTTAAAATAAATCTTTACTATTGTACGTCACCAACTTTGTGATATCTCAATTAATGCTTAGCAATTCAAAGGTTAACATAAACATATTTTAATAAAATACAACATAAATTTGTTATAATAAACAATAAATATCACAATAAAAATATATCAAAACCATATCTTATTATTGTACTATTTAATGTATTTTCAATATGGTGGTTGTAAATGGTTGTTAACTTTTCATATCCAACATAATTATAAAATGAAGAAAAAAAACATAATTGTTCATTATAGATACCCATAATAAAATGACACGTCCAGAATATAAATGTCCAAACAAATCATTAACAAAACAATCTTTGTTGTCATCACCTCTATTATCTTCCTCACTTGGAATTGTAATATTGTTGTTATCAAAAAGATGTTTATATCTCGGATCATGTTTCAGTACGAATGGCCAATCCCCATCCAACACATCTGGGTAAAAAAACACTTAGTTGCAATGTTTTGGAAAAACATAAGGCTCCTTACTTTCAACCCACATTTTTTTAGAGTTAATACATATTATCCCACTATCACGATCTTCCTTTGCATTTCTTCGGTCAAAGGTATCCCACCACTTGCAACAAAAAATAACACATTGAAACGGTGAGAAGTCCATTTGCATGATCTCTTGTATCTTTCCAATGTAACCTAACTTCCCCTCTATTAGGTTTTCATCACGGTGGCTAGAACGATTAGATTGGTCGAACTCAACCTCCAGTCCACAATCTTGTGTGATGTGTCCATCATCAACATACTCGGTGAAACAATGATGTCCATATGCTAACATATATGGGAACAAATGCACTTGTAAAAATGTAAACAAAGGATAGTTTCATATATCTAATAACTGAAGCATTAATAAAAATATAATAAGTGTTACAATTCAAATGTGCAATATTATAAATAAAATGAGGTACTCAGAGAGGTTATTATAGAGTTGCTACATCAGATCCCTATGTTTAGTGCGTCCAAATCTTCTCCACGTGAGTTACAACCAGACACTACATATTTCTCTTGTATTTGGTTAGCCACCCAACTGTTGGGACATATTTTTGGCATATTTTCTTTTAAATGATCAAGATAAGGCATGCTTCTACCATTCAACCATCTGAATGATTTCATGTCACTGTCACATTTCCTTCTTTTCTCTTCATATAACGCGACCCATGGTTGCATTGCCTCCACGTTGTAAAGAATGAATTAACTGATGGAATTCATTTATAAATTTAATGATGTATACAAAAATTCAAAACGAATAGCATGAGATCAAATATATATTATCAACTTAAAGAACGAATTTATTGATGGCATCAAAATTTCTAAATTTGTTTATGTATAAAAGAATTCAAAACAAATAGCATGGAATGAAATATATACTATCAACTTCAATGTAAACAATTTATTTTTACTAAATTGACAAAATATAACTAACCTACTCTTTATAAAGTGCCTTTTTCCATTCATTTGGATTAGCTCCCCTTCCCTTTTTTCCTCATCTTGATGGTCATCCCAAATGACAACCCCTACAGTGTCATCAAGTTTTTTGATGTACTCACTAGAATAATAGAAAAAATCGTATACTAATGTACCCCTCTGCTATAGAGCCCTCCATATTTTGTGTTTGTCGAACAAACCCCTTCAATTTTTTCATGTAACTCTCTAAGAATAATATCCAACAACATGAAAGCACCCCAACTAATTCAACCTCATCAGGTAGGTGAATTAGAATATGGACTTGCAAGTCCATAAAACTTGTGGGTAGTTTGTTCTCAAACATATAAACAATCTTCGTTATCTCTCAACGCCACCATTGAATGTTAGTCATATGAATCTCCCTTGATGTGATCCAACGTACAAATGTGATAATTTTGATATGGCATGTCGCATTTCCTGGGGGAATTCATGGTTCACACAACCACGCACGAGAAAAGGATAATGACACTAAAAAATAGACCCGCACATCATTAATTTCAATAAAACTATGAGTGCATAGCATGTTTTTACTAACGTCGGTAGAGAAGAAGAATCATGTATTCAACATACATACTCTTAGAAGGTTCAGATGGTCATGTGATTTCAACCTAGACAAATTCTCTTCTATAGTGAAGCAACGTCATAGAGTCAACCCATATAAATAAGGTGTGTTCACACCCAATATACCGTCCTTCTCCATAAAGATTGTCTTTCTTCAAAATCCATGGGACATCACCTTCTTTAAAATACCAAGAGGGATTAGCCTTCCCTCTAGTTTAATTTCTTGGCCAATGTCTTAGTATTTCAAGAAATAAGATATCTCCTGACAACCAATGTGTCATTTTTGTTCCATGATATGTGCCTCCATAAAGAATATGAAACATTTTTTAATATATGCATGGGATCTAGTAAGTGGCCAATATTAATATGCTCCCAATATGGAAGCTCATAAAATACAGATTTCCTTTTCATCCCAATAGGCATTTTCTCAACATAGGTGTCAAAAAATTCAAGATCATCGAACATAGGTTCCCCATTTGAATCAAACAATTCTACCATTTATTCTCCTTCTCTATGTCATATGCCCTATTCCAATATGTTGGTGTCATTATTTCCAGTCTTCAAGTTCTCTCTAGTTTACCATTGAAAATAGATGCAGCTCTTCTATAAGGGTGGTCTTCTTGAAGGAATACCCTCGAACAGTCATACACTGGAATTCGTAGGTGGTTGGAACACATAGCCTTTATATAAGGTCCACAACATTTACATCCATGATACCCTTTGGTTACAATACCTACAATGTTATCATATACATATCATGTTAGTGTCAAAAATATAGTTGCACCAAATGAAGTATGTCAAATAAAATTACAGATATGAACAAATCGATGAGCATGCTTACGAGAGAAAACTCCTAGTCCTATAAAATTGTGTGTGTTGTACGCACATATGCCATACAATGTAAAATACATCTCCATTGGGATGGGTCTTTACACACTATATACATGTATCCTTTCCCATAATTGTTTAAATTCACCGATCAATTGTTGGAGGTAGACATCCATTCTCTTCACTTTTCTTTTACCTAGGACTATAAGAGCTAGCATAAGATGTTCATTCTTCACAGACAACCATGGAGGGATATTGTTATTGATCACTACCACTGGCCCAACATAATAGTTGGTCTTTTGGAGGGAATATGGGTTAACTCCATCCATATCTATGTTCAATCAAAGGCTCCATACTTCATCCTTGAATTTATCGGGCCATGTATCCACTATATGTTTCATGGCTATTGAATATGTTGGGATTCACATAACTCCTAGCTCACTTCTATGTGATGCATTCAACCCCTGCAACATGGATAATTGTTTGCAATGAAAGAGTCTTTGAATCCTTGGAATCATAGCCATGTTTCTTAATATATGATGAGGAGGACCATGTGCCTTGCCTTTTTTTTTTTTTTTATGGTACCTATCATGCCCACATTCTGGACATATCTCTTTGTTTGCATATATGTTTGTATCTAGAATATAATCGTTCAGACATGCATGGTATGATATGTACTCAACACCCAACATTTTCAGCATTTGTTTTACCTCTGCACAAATATCGGGCAAGACATTATCACTCTAAAGTACCTTATCTTTGAATAACCTACAATTAGTGGGAAATATAAACGTACTCTGTCATTAAGCATGAAAAACATAAACCCTTTTCTTTCTTCATTGTGTGACAATATTCCTTAAAAATTTAGGGGACTTAATGGTTAGTTACCTCAAAAGTGTCAAGAAACATGTGTCTTACATACCATACATTTCTTTCAAGTTGTATAGTAACATTGTTGTCCCTAGCTGTGCAGACCTTGCAAACCCATGTACTCGGCCAAATAGAGTGGTGGAAGCATATTTCAGGATTTCATAGAAGGTATCTACAACATCAACATCATCCCCTAGTTCATTTTGTTGGAATGCATCGAACAACATTCCCTCCATGGCTTGGGTATCCCGCAAGAAATAATCCATACCAACCTTTATATCATTGTTTTCATCCCCAACATGTGAAGAACTAGTGTTATTGTCAAGGTTTTTAATTGGTGACTCGGGACGTAGTGGGAATTGAATAGGTGGTTGTTTGAATCATTCCCAGTATGCTTCCTCTTTGAGCTCTTTTCATTTAGCAGCAAGCTTGTGACTTGACATCGTAGTGGGGTGCAATGGTAGATGGTGGACAGGTCGCTCATCATCATTATACCAAATATTGAACATTACATCAATAATATTAGTAACACAATGTTTTTAATATGTTCAAACATTATACCAAAAACTTTTTTTTTACATTTGTTTCATGGCATTGGATATCAATACTCGCTACGTCCATGGACCCCCCCCCCCTGAAATCCGCAAGAGAACATGGGGAGGCCGATCATTTTCAAAATATTGGGGGCTCAACAAAAAGAGAATATTATAGACCCATTAAGGGAACAACATGACACTCAAAGTATTTGAACCTAGGTGGGGAGGGTAACAATCATTCCTCTTGTTAGTCCCAAAATATGCACCAAACTACTATGGTATGAGAGTTGGGGCACCTCAGTTATTGAAAAAGGTGCGTAGTTTTGGGTTGGTTCAAGACTGGTGTAAGGATGCGGTTATTGATTTTATTTTAGGGAAAATAGATCTGAATCTACTTAATTAGGTGAACACACCAACAACATCTTTCTTAATCAAAGGCATTCATTATGATAGATAAGATGGGCATAGATAAGATAGATGAAAATAAGAAATAACAAGCTAAAAATCTACTCGCTTTGAAGAAAGAATTTCAAGTTTCAAATGATATTTGGAAACATGAAAATATTATTTCAACACAACTCTTGAATAATATAATTAAACAGTAAAATATTTACTGAAATTAAAATGAAACAAGAGAAATTAAATCTTTGCCAGAATTTTGAATGCATTCAAATACATAAATAGAAGAAAAACACAAAGACAAGATAATCTAACCATCAGAAAATTGTGTTCATTGAGTGCTTAATGTTGCAAGTCTCTAGCTTTTACAATCCATATCTATGTATAAAACTCTCCTTTACACCAAAGAACACCCCCTCTTCATATTGAAAATGATCAATTTTTATAGAAGCATACAATCCTCGAGTTGTTCCAAGATTTTTGGGATCAATTCTAAATATAAGATTAGTATTGCAATAAAATTCGAATGGAAAGAAATAGAATGCCAAAAATATTTGTCTAAGAATCTGGAACAAATTCTTTGATTGTTGATTCTTCTCCTCGAAATATGGATCTCTGTTGCCAGGTGTTCTGTCACTTGGATTTGGTTTGACTTGGACTGGTTGCAACAATTTTCTGGAAAAATTCCTTCTGATCAGACAAGGATTTCTCCCAAACTGTTGAGAAATTTAATCAACCGCCTGCGATCAAGGTAAATGGACCCATTCTGGAAGTGGTTTTTTAATGGTTTTGGACGATTCTTTACATTTTGATCGGAAATGGAGCCATAAATTCTCTTCCTGGAACAATAAAGGGAATGATAATGATTTGTGGCTACTACTATTTGATATGGGCATTGCTTTGTTATTTTCATTTTGAATATTGTGACAATCCATTTAACATTTCTGAAATCAATGCAGGAAAATCCATGCTAGAAAGTTTTGAATCAAATGGTGTCCTTGTATGAAAATATTTGTTGTGAACAAGCATCATATTAAAGCTCAAGTTGATTAAGCATCTCCATTGTCAAGCTTAAATCACCCCCATTTGCACAGTATATGTCTTCCAGACTCTCAGCTGCAAAACTTGGGAATTATGTAGCAAGAAGCTCCATAGGATCAATATCCCCATTCTCTGAAAGTGCTTTCTCTCATAACAATTCATTCATCGACACTAAAATATCCATATTTTCTTTTCACTAGTTGTTGATCTTGACCCATAGTATGTTTCTTATATCCACTAGAAGCATATAGAGGTGCCATTCCACTACCAAATTGTCCTTCCACATGCTGAGGAAATGCAAATTTTATACCATGAAATTTAGCTATTAACTATAATGTTTGGTCAAGACTTGGAAAGCAGGGGTATCTTAATATAATGTTGATTTACATCAATTTCAAATCGCATCCATTGTATACATGACTAGTGGAAAACCAAGAAATGTACAAAGATAACAACAATATCTTGCAATATTGTGCCTTCCAACACAAAACTACATTTTTCCTTTGAAAGACTCAAAAAATGAAAGAATAGTTTGAAATAGAAGAAAATAACTCAATAAAATTAAAATCCAGAAGATGATTTTTTTTAGATTTTGTAGAAGAATTCCTCTCATAAGAAAATGTTTCCTAGGGTTGCATCTCTTGATGAGCATCACATAAATGAAGAAGCCACATAATATGTAGATTTGGCATATGTCCATAAGTCAAGCAAGTCCATGATTTTTTTTGCTACTGCATATCTGTCTATTGACATCATATAACCCATGGGAGTATATTCAATTCATGCATCTAGGGCTTGAAGAAGAGTTACAGACAATAGTTTGACTTATTATCATGACCATTGATTTTTTGGAGAACCCTCATAGATAGCATCCAATGCATTCTCAAAAATACCACAACCTTTAAAAAGACCACCACTCCTCATAATCATAGAGGGAACCCTCTGGATGTCCCTTTTTAGAAGATCATTTTTGTTCTTGGACCCTTCAAACTCTTGTTGGTTGTTGTAGTAACCAAATAATAATAGTCAAATGGATTTCTAGCTTCCTAAGCAGCAACAAGGCCACTAATGTGAGCCATGAAATCGTTAAATCTTCCCCAAATGATGACATTGAATGGATTGGATCATAATCTAACAATTGAAATTGCTTGGGTAACGATGATTTATGTGCGCTGCGAGAATGGCATCATTTTTACAGTGAACCAGTTATGCTTTAAACCTTGGGAAAATGCATTTAATTGGAGATGTAAATCAAAAAAATCTAATGTGACACATCTTTAACCCATGCAATGATATTTAAACACACCTTATAAGAAGAAATAAGATTAAATCAAGCATAAGAAACCAAACCAAAGATGAAAGACGAATTGAAGTACAAAATAAATTAAAGGAAGGATAAATATGGAGAAGGCTTATAGATGAATAGGCTAGGATTTAGGGGTAGAAAAACAGTCATGTAGGTTTTGGTACTAACATTGTCTCAAAATAGGGATGGTGTCCTCCTAGCAAGGCACCAAGAACACGTAGACCAATGTGCCTTCTTCCTATCCATCTCTGTTGCAACTTAAACAAAACCTCAAGCTGACAAATAAAATGTTGTACACCAGTGTCTCCATTGGGATATGGAGTCATTTATTCCAAAAATGAAAGAAAACTATGACCAAATTCTCATACATCGAGCTTATTTATATACACTCCTACTCTAATCATATCAACTACTTGATCAAGTGAAGACAAACTTCTAGTTCAACCATGCAAGCAGTAGATTGATGAAATGAACTTTTTGTTTGTAACTATATAAGAAAGTGCTAGAGGAATATGACATCTGCAACAATATTTTCACGAGGAACATATACTCACAGCTACAAATCGGTAGCACATTGAATTCTACTACATTTGAAATATTAGAAATTGAAAACTCCATCCAAGTTGTTATTGGGTCATAAAACTCATGAAAAATATTCGATTGATCCAAGAAAAAATGTTGTCTATGTATTAGATCTGCTCCATTGATGATATCAAATTTCTTCTTAAGAATGGTATCTGGAGATTCTCCCATCGGCTACTTATAATTTTCCTCACTGACTTCCCAAAGTTTTGTTTGAAAATTTTTTGGTTCAAATGTACAAGCCAGAAAATATTCTTCAAAATGTTGGTTTTCTGCCTGCAAATAAAATGCTTCGCTAAAACTTGAGAATATATAATCGTGAAGGTCATCATAAGCCAAGAGTGATAGTTGATCTCCAATATCAACAGAAATACACTAACGGGAAGCAATTTTCTCTGAAACAAAAACAACATCACCCTCTGCAAAATATTTCTCATGACAATAAAGAGCATATACATCTGCATCTTCAACGGTAGAAAAATTCATTTAATAATTTCAAGATATGAAGAAGAATAGAAATATGAAAATGATGCACCATCACAATGGGAAAAAAATGAGACCTCATATATGATCCTTTATGTTCATGAGATTCCTTTTGATCCTCTGCATCCAAATCTAATTTGTGTTTCTCATAGACTTATTCTTGTTCCAAATATTCATCCCAAACTTGATCTAAAAGATTTCCACACGATTGAAGATTGTCCTCAATCTCCTCTACATCAGCTAACATCTCCTGCAAGGATAATGACTTCCTCTCTCTGAGATAAAGAACTAAATTAGGATGATTATGAGTTGTGGTGTAAAGCACCCTAACAACAGTTTCAGATGGTCAAATTGCAACAGGAATGTTGAGATAGAGGTTGTGGAATCTTTTATTGAATTAGGTGACAGTCTTATCTATTTTCTTCTTCAAAGCATAGAACTCAGATAAGTATTTTTCATATAACTTATTCTCACCCCAATACCTCAATAAATCAGCATGAATATCAGCCCATGGATCTATCGAATAAGCCTCCAAATGTCTGAACCATAGTCCAACATCTCCATGTAAAGATTGAAAGAAAGTTCTCATGAAGACATCCTCATGGACGATTTGTAAAATATTAGTGAATCGTTCAAAAGAAACCATGTGTTGCTCAGTTGTCATGTGGTCTTATCCATTGAACCTAGGAAGGTAATCAATAAAATTGGGAGGGTAGTCATGAAGGATAACTGGAATCTTCAGGGGTTTGTAACCTTTCCTAATCCTGAACTGAATTTTAGTGAGTTGGTCACAAGAAGGAGTAATGATTTGAGGAGGTGGTAAATGAGATTTATTGTTCACATGGTTACAGGGCTAATAATTTTTAGGAGGAATATGGATACAGACATCATTCTTCTCAATAGGTTGAGGTGAAGGGATCATATCAAAATCAACAATGTAAGAAGAGGGTATATCTTCTTCTGTCAAGGAGGGGTATACAACAACGGGCTTATGGTCATCCAAATAAACAAAAAAAAGGATGATTATTTTAACATGCAATGGAAAGGATAGGAAAGAACTGATGAGAAAGAATATAAGCTCTTGGAGGAAACGTGTGACTTGATACCTGATTTTTCCCTTCAGTTCTTTCATCTTTCTATCAGTTGAATTCTTCCTCTAGTGGAGTCTTCAATCGTGGAGTCTCTAATTGAAATATTGTCGTCACTATCCAGTATCTAATCCTTGTTCACCATCAAAGATTAGAATAAATCATTGTCATTCTCCTAAGAAAAATACTCCGTCTTTGTCCCCAGCAACGATGCCAAAAGATGTTGGTCCCAAAATATGCACTAGATTATTATGGTGTGAGAGTTGGGGCACCTTAGTTATTGCAAAATGTTTATAGGTTTGGATTGGTTCAAGACTGGTGTAAGGATGAGGTTATTGATTTTATTTTAGGGACAATATATATGAATATACTTAATTAGGTGAACACACCAACAACATCTTGCTTAATCAAAGGAATTCATTCTGACAAATAAGATGGGCATAGATAAGATAGATGAAAATAAGAAAGAACAAGCTAACATTCTTCTCACTTGGAAGAAAGAATTTCAAGTTTCAAACGATCTTTGGAAATATGAAAATATTATTTGAAAACAACTCTTGAATCATATAATTAAACAGTAAAATATTTGCTGAAATTAAAATGAAACAAGAGAAATTAAATGTTTTCCATAATTTCAAATGCATTCAAACAGATAAATAGAAGAAAAACACAAAGACAAGATAATCTAACCATCATAAAATTATTCTCATTGAGTGCTTAATGTTGTAGGTATGTAGCTTTTACAATCCAAATCTATGTATAAAAATCTCCTTTACACCAAAGAACCCCCCCTCTTCCCATTGAAAATGATAATTTTTTATAAAAGCATACAATCCTCTAGTTGTTCCAAGCTTTTTGGGATCAATTCTAAAAATAAGATTAGTATTGCAAGAAAACTGGAATGGAAAGAAATCAAATGCCTAAAATCTTTGTTTAAGAATCTGGAACAAATTCTTTGATCGATGATTCTTCTCCTTGAAATATAGATCTATTTTTCCATGTGTTCTGGCACTTGGAGTTGGTTTGACTTGGACTAATTGCAACAATTCTCTAGAAAATTTTGTTCTGATCAGACAAGGATTTTTCCCAAACCATTGAGAAATTTTGAGAACCACCCATGTTCAAGGTAAATGGACCCATTCTGGTAGTGGGTTTTTAATGGTTTGAAAGATTCTTTATATTTTGATCAGAAATGGAGCCCGGAATTCTATTCTTTAAACAATGATGAGAATGATAATAATTTTTGGTTGCTATTGTTTGATATGGGCTCTGCTTTGTTATTTGCATTTTGAATATTGTGACAATAAATTTAACATTTCTGAACTCAATGTAGGAAAATCCATGCTAGTAAGGTTTGAATCAGATGGTGTCCTTGTATGAAAAGGTATGTTGTGAACTAGCATCATCTTAAAGCTCAAGTTGAGTAAGTATCTCCATTCTCAAGCCTAAATCACCCCCATTTGCACAGTATATGTCTTCCATACTTTCTGCTGCAAAACCTAGGAATTCTATAGCAAGAATCTCCACAAGATTGATATCCCCATTGTCTGAAAGTGCTTTCTCTCCTAACAATTCATTCAAAAAAACCCAACATCACATTCATCAGCACTAAACTATCCATCTTTATTTTCATTAGTTAGTGATCGTGACCCATAATATGTTGCTTCCATCCACTAGAAGAAGATAGAGGTATCATTCCACTACCAGATTGTCCTTCCACATGCTGAGGAAATGCAAATTCTATACCATGAAATTTATCTATTAACTATAATGCTTGGTCGAGACTTGGAAAGCAGGGGTATCTTAATATAATATTGATTGCCATCAATTTCAACTCACATCCATTATATACATGACTAGTGGAAAACTAAGAAATGTATAGAGGTAACAACATTATCTTGCAATATTGTGCCTTCCAACAAAAAACTACATTTTTCCTTTGAAATACTCAAAACATGAAAGAATGGTTTGAAATAGAGGAAAATAACTCATAGGCAAATTAAAATCTAGAAGATTATTTCTTTTAGATTTTATAGAAGAATTCCTCTCATAAGAAAATATTTCTGAGGGTTGCCTCTCTTGATGAGCATCACATAAATGAAGAAGCCACGTAATATGCAGATATGGCATATGTGCATAAGTCAATAAATTCCATGAAAGTTCTTTGTTGTTGCATATATGTCTATTGACATCATAGAACCCAGGAGAGTATATTCAATTCCTACATCTAGGTCTGAAGGAAGAGTTACATACAATATCTTGACTTCTTATCATGACCAATGATTTTGTGTAGAACCCTCAAAGATAGCATCCAATGCATTCTCAAAAATACCACATCCTTTCAAAAGACCACCACTCCTCATAATCATAGAGGGAACCCTCTGGATGTCCCTTTTTAGAAGATAATTTCTGCTCTTGGACCCTTCAAACTCTTGTGGGTGGTTGTAGTAACCAAATCACAATATAGTCAAATGGATTTCCAGCTTCCTAAGCAGCAACAAGGCCACTAATGTGATCCATGAAATCGTTAAATTTTCCCCAAATGATGGCATTGAATGGGTTGGATCATAATCTGACAATTGAAATTGCTTAGGTAATGATGTTTTATGTGTGCTGCAAGAATGGCATCATTTTTGCAACGAAGCAGTTATCCTTTAAACCTTGGGAAAATGCCTTTAATTGGAGATGTAAATCAAACAAATATGATGTGACCCATCCAATGATCTTTAAACACACCTTATAATAATAAAGACTATTAAATAAAGCATAAGCAACCAAACCAAAGATGAAAGACCAAATGAAGTACAAAACAGATTAAAGGAAAGATAAATATGAAGAAGGATTATAGATGAATAGGCTAGGCTTTTGGGGTAGAAAAGAATTCATGTAGGTTTTGGTACTAACACCTCCCAACCACCCAAGTTGCATCCAATGGACACCAAACACTTATTAGAAGCATGGACACTTTTTTCCCAACAACAAACATGAAACCAACCCCTTTATAAAACATATGTCGAACTAAGCAATACATTTACATTAGTTCCATTGAAAATCCAAAATACTATTACTCAATCATATTTTTCTCATGCCCTAAGGGGTTACCTACATAAAATAGATCCAATTCACAATGTAATATCGTTGACCTAGGCTAGTTGTTGGAAGATGGCATGTTAAAATTGGTAGGGTAAGTAAGTTGTTCATCTTCATCAAACAACTGCTTGCGATATCTTTCTTCTAATAAGAGATTGCATAATTTTGGGACTACGGGAATATCTTGAGCATCTGAAATTGATTATGAATCTTGATCCTACAAAATTCAATGAACAATTATTAAACTGCACATTCATACATAACATAAATTCAATGAGATAAATGAAATTATCAATAAAATTGAGACGTACTGAAATCAACGTGAGCAAACTTGAAGGACTTTCAAAGATACAAATGAGTTGGAATATGAAGAATGGGCCATTTAATATTATAATTGTTTTTCCTTCATTTGAGCCAAAATCGTCAACTTGGGTAGCATAGAACAATATAACTTCAAAAATAACTTCTCATAACTTTTATAACTTGACGGTGTGCTTCATCATATAATTGAGAGAAGCATAGAAGACTAACATATGTTATTTCCTCGACAAAGAAAAACCTCCGCAAAATTTAAATGTGGATGTTTGCATTTGCATTGTGCAAGTTTAATTGTCTTGGTGTTTGTTATTACTTACACACTGCCCCAATACGTTATTAATTACACATTGCACCGATGTATTTCGAACTGTATAGTGCACCAACTAAATCAAGTTAGAAAAGTAATGTGTGCTTACAATCAATACTTTAAAATTTATTACAAAAATAAATTGGTGCATTATAAGTACACACCGCATAGGTGTGCTACTCATGTTATAGCGCACCGAAAATGTAACTTTTGAAAAAAAAATAGCATGCACGTTCATAATCAATCCGTCGAAATATACAACAACAAAACTGAGTAGGAATTTGAGTTTTTGTGTTTATAAAGGAAAACCCTACTCATTATTTTATTTGTTTGCCAAATTTTAGAAAGGAGATTTGTGCAACAAAGATTTATGAGCAAAGACTTTTGAGTGGGTGGATTTTTTTTTAAGAGCCAAATTCGAGGGCATTATTGTAGATCACATAGAAATTTGCAAAGAAGAAATTTCAAGTATATGATTTCATTCTATTAATCATCTTAATCATTATCCTATTTAATTCAAACAATTTTTAGTGAATTCCCAAACTAAAAAAAATGGTTTCATAGTTACCTTCGGTATTGGAAGCCCTAATTTCCTCACTATTTTTTTGCATTATCTTTCTATATTTCACAAGAAGAATTTTTTTAAGCAAAAAAAAATTGCAGGGTTTGTTTATTTATATATGGGTGTTTCTTATACATTGCAATGAAACCACTCATTGCATTGGATCTGAAACCATCATGTTACTGTCAGTTTTTTTTAAAACACCTTCGCAATAATCAGTGCGCTATGTACCTAAAAAGCGCATCGGTGCATATTTTTTTGTAAACAATGCTGCTTAATTTAAATTAGAAATAATATTAAAAAACCATTTTCATGGTCGTAGTGTGTAGTTAACCTAGATACGCACCAAGGTGCATTGTTTACAAAGCGCACCGTTGAGTTTAAAATGGAAAAATTATTGTTTTTGTATGGAAATCGTTGTCTTAAATTTGTTCACAACTCGATGGTGTGTAATAAACAGTACTTAGAAATCTGTGTTTTTCTTAATTCATAAATCATAGGCTAAATACAAAAAGTTGTAAAACGTTTTCAATTTCGCAATGGCATCGTTATACGGTACCAACGTGTATATGTATGGTCGATACACTGGTGCGTATAAATATGTTTGACGCCCCAGTGCATATTAAGTTACTATACACATCAGGATCTTATTTAAAAATAATAATAATAATTTTACATCTAATGATTCCTAAGTTTTTTTTTTAGAGAGATTTTAGAAATTCGAAGGGACAAACTAGGGGAAAACCAAGACATGTTGGTAGGGATGTCCAAAAAAGTGTAGAAGAAGGCGGTAAAAGAAATGAACATAATTGTGTCACAAGCGGAGCCATCCCAACTACAATGTGCATTAGAGGTATGTAATCATTTATTTATTCTTTTATGTACATTAAATTTAAGTATCGCGTGAAATACTAATTTTCAATTGTTTTGTTGCAGAAATGAAAAACAACTAGAATCCATTCAATGCATAAGACAGGACAACGAGGAATAAAAGGGTTGATCGCAAACTTTGTGAGTATTACATTTTTGGCCTTTCTTAAGATTTCATGTTTGCAATGATCTTTATATTTAAATAATTAATTTACTCTTGTCCATGGACGTCTTCTAGTAGTTTCTAATGTACAAAGAGGAGCCAACCCATGAATTGATAAACATTGGGTTAAGTATGGGCTGTGAGTATATGTTGAAGAATGAAAGTTTAATTGAACAATTTGTAAGTAGTTATGTTGTTTAACTTCCCTTGTTTTATAATTAATGAAAAAATAAGAAAAAGTTATATTGATTATATCGATTGTGCTTTGTCGTGTCATATTAAACATGCAGGAAACAAAGTATGGAATGTAGACAACAAAGGAGACTTTGAGAGAATTCATGAAGCATGGCTTCGAAAAAATGTGTATTGATTATGAAAGGCTTGGTGCTAAGGTATGTCTTTTTATTTACGCAATCATGTATATTCTACTATATATGTAAATGTAGATATACTTATTATACTTTATTTATATGTTTGTAAATGGAATATAAAGGGACGAAACATAAAAAACAAGACGATCAAGAAAACATTATGTTAAAAACCAAAGTAAAATATCACCTGCAAATGATCAAGAAATCAATCATGCACGCACCTCAGAAATGTCAATAGTTCAACTAATGAATGGAAATCAATATAATTGAATGTTACTACAAGTTGTATGTTTTGGAATATTTGTCTCTGAAAATCAGAGATTTTTTCTAATGTACTCGACATATTGTCCCAATTGCATGAAGAAATGTTACCAATAAGTGTAACAATTACAAATTGATTGCAATTTGATTATTGTACTGGACCTTTACATTGTCCCTTTTTGTATGACAATGGGTCTCTTATTCATATATAATAAAATGAGTGTCTTATTTCATTGCATTGTTGAATATTGTAAAATGTTGTGTTCCTAGATAATTAATATGTGGATGATTTACATTGTTACAAATAACATAGGTGTAATTGGTTGGATAATGCATTAATGCAATCATTATATCAAAATTCAATAACAAAAATATACAACAATAATATTATAAAAAAATACTTGATTTTGAAATGATTAATTGAAAATTTGTAAAAAACAATGAATTAAAAAATATACATATCAATGCATTGTATTCTTTTGAACTCACTAGACAATGTGTGTCGTGATATAGAAATCGATGTGTTTTGAGGAGTCATATGCATCGATTCATGTTAATTATATTAATGCACCAGTACGTACTATTGATAAAACGCAATGTTCTATAAGTGATATAACATACAATAATATTTATTTTTTCAAAATTGTACGGTGCTCATGTTTAAAGTATACATTGAGGCATTAAAAATAATTTTTGTACCAATGCGTTAAGTTTATCATACACATGGGGATTCTAAAAATTATTTATGCATCGATTCCTTTACTATAATATATGCACCAGTGCTTAGTAAAAATAATGGCGCCAGCATCTCACCTCGAATATTCGAAATTTCACTACCTTTTGGTGCACATGGTAAAATAGACATCGATGCATACTAATTATACAAGCATTGGGGTGCATGCTATATTAAACGCACTGGGTTTCAAGATAACTTGATCACATCGGTTCTAAATATAACTTAAACGTATCAAGCGTACAAATCCTAAAATTCATCGGTGCTTCATACACGCAAACAAGGAAAAACGGTGCATAGAAATTATAAGGGAATTGGTGCTATGCATACAACAAAAAAGGGAGAAATGGTGTGCAATAGTTATAAATGCATCGCAGTGTTTTTTTATTATATCAAGCTTTGGGTTGTTTGTATTATATTAATGCATCGGTGCATTTTTATTATAGTAATGCATCAATGCATGTTTCTCAATACTGCACTGATGTGTTTTGACAAGAACAACAACATATTGAACAAAACAAAAACAAAAAACAACCAACCTCCACTACAACTTCCACCCACCCAATTTTTTTTAAGTTAAATGAAACATCTACTAAAACCTCTGCAATCGATAGAGGAGGTTGTAGTGAAGATTTTTTTGAAAATTTTACCAAATTTGGTAACACTAAAAATCTTTGCTAGAAGGTGTTCTCCTTGTAGTGTTTCGAAGATAAAGTGACCCACATAAAGGATTTAAGGTAACCTTTCCTTGAAAAGGTAGATGTAATGATGTTCTAATAAATAGGCTTAAGCCTGCGCCTAGGAATTTATAATGACCTATCATGCAACTCTTTCCAAAATATGAGAAAGGAACTCCTGCAGAGGGTGTGGGCTTAGATGCAAGGCATGCATTATACAATGATCCATTGGATGCCTCTTCAAATAAGTACTTTTTAGGTCAGGGATATCTTTATCATTAGAATCTTCTCTCCTACTAAATTGGATGTTCAATACACGAAGAGTATTGGATATTTTATACATAGATAGGGATTTAAACCTCTTAGTGACTTCACCAACATTTATACTCCCAAAAGATGACCAATTTATAGGGGAATCTGAAGAATATTTGGGTGGTAGACTAATAGGAATAATCTTTTTAGATTGTAAATGAACAATACAAATCCATCATATGCACTCTATATGACCTATGGAATTTGGATAAACTATAAGGGTCATATAGTACCCATTAATATCAAGGAATCTGTCAAATAGATAGTATTCCATTACAATTTATGATGTCTACATCTCCTCATTACTTTGCATTTAGATAAACTACAAACTATTAATGCTTCAAATTAACCCTTCTAATGATCATCTCCATATACCTTTACATCTACTACTCTACTCCTAGATTGAGAATTTGTAGGCAAAGGCTTTTTCACAACCAAGAGAGGAAATTTGAGAAAATGGTATCTTTCTAATAAAAAAATATTTTATCGAATGAAACATAAATTAGCACATTTTTAAAGGGAAAAAAATAGATTCTACATTCAATAAATACCCACACCTAATAATGTTAGTGAATTCTAGCAAGATACACTAAAAATTCTTGGAAAAATGTGTTTCTAGTTTTTACTCTTCAAAATACTCAACATGCACCTCGTCTAAAATTTAGAGCATTTTTATTGGTTACTATGGTGTGACATGGAAGGCAAGTAAAGCCTTCCATGACAACTTTTATTTCTCATATTTCCTCTAATGATTATCTCTTCTAGGCATGTTGTACATACATCTTCCAATGGTTAACTCAGGTCGATGTTTGCATACATTTCTAGCTAGCTTTATAATATGGTCGGAGAATGATGAATTCTTCTTTGACTCGAATGATGAATTCTTATTCAATTCTTGCAAATCAAATGTGTTTGTTTGTATAGTCCCCAATGTGTAGGGAAATCAATGATGGAGTGTATTGTTAAGACAGTATGTTATGTAAAGTCATCGGTTCGAAACCTCAACTTACCTTGTGTGTCATGTATGGGGCATCATGGGCACACCTAAAAGTTATAGTGATAGTAATCAAATAACACGACCTCGTGTGATGCAAATATATGCCTGACTAATTGTTGATTCTGCCACTCAATATATATATAAGTTCATCATGAAAAGCCTTATGATAAATTCACCGACTTCAAAAAAGTGTATTAATTTAATTACATTCCTTGTGTAATTCAATCTTAGAATATCAAAAACAAATATTAAAAGATACTAAATTTGAAATCTATAAAGAAATAAAAAAATTCAAAAACACATATTTTTTTAATTATATATATATATATATATATATATATATATATATATATATATATATATATATATATATATATATATATATATATATATATATATATATATATATATATATATATATATATATATATATATACTTCTATTAATTAATGTCTAAATGAAACTCATGCTCATCTCTACAATATATTAAATACATATATATTAATAAGCTTCATAATAAGTTCGTAAGCTTTAACAAATGATATATATTAATTTGTATGCATTTCATATATCACAGTGCATTGAAATACCAATAGAAAGTCTTAAAAGTGTTATATCAAAAATATTTATATAATAAATATAATATTCATATATTATATATTAGAGTGTTATTTTTGTATGGGTGGAATCGGTAACTAGGGTAGTTTTTGGTTGGTTTTTCAGTTTTCTATCACTATTAGCGAGCGAGCATAGGGCACAGGGTAAATTTGGGTGAGAATCAAACATAAAACTTCATTTTTACAAATTTTTTCCATTTACACGACACTTACCAATCAGTCTACACCCCTACGGGCCTTAAAAGTGTTATATATATATATATATATATATATATATATATATATATATATATATATATATATATATATATATTAAATTAAATTAAATGATATTCTTAAATATTGATGAGTTTATGATAGAGTGGAATGTTAAAACATTCAATTATGTTATTGTAATTAAATATAGATATGTGTCTATTTATTATAATTAAATATATATTATATAATATTAAATTAAATGATATTCTTGGATATTGATGAGTTTAAGATAGAGTGGAGTGTTAAGGCATTCAATTATGTGAGATTATTTATCAAAACTTGGATTTATTTGAGTGTTATGTTTGGTTATAGTTGATCTTATATCACACAAGTATTGATTCCATCAAAACAAAAATATATATATATTAAACTAAATGATAATCTCTTACAAAAATTACTTAAGACAAAATTATATAGTATGATAAGTATATAGTATCAGGCAAGTTTAAAATTTCTTCAATGGAGGATTGAAATTTTCAGGCTATGCTTCCTTCCTTCTTTGGAAAGAGTTTGGTGTAATAGACATTGGCCTAGTTGGACCCTTAGTTTCATGTTCCCTGTCGGCATTGACTTCTCAGTCTCTGTCTCTCTGTCTGTTTTATTTTTATCTCCCTAGTCTTCTATTTACAATTTTGTTTTGGTTATTGAACCAAACTTATATTTTCGTTTGAGATTTTGAGGACATCCCACGTCATCTTTTTGAAGGTCATCTTTCTTAACCTTTGGCAGTGATAACCAAGAATATTTCTACTCTTCAGTTACTATACCGAGTGTTGTGGCGTTTCTCTAACTATTACTTGAAGGATAGTCTTGTTAACCACTGGCAATGTTACCGAAGATCCTTTTTTTTTTAGGATTGGCAGGCTTATATTGTTCATTGTTTTTTAGATTCACCAAACGACAAGCTATCTCCTCTGGGTTTTTGAACCACTCCTTTAGCAGTGATAAGTAGTTGTTGACCCTATGGACCCGGGATTGAAGACTGGCCTTCTCCAGGATGTCACGGTACTTATGAACCCGCTGGACGAAGAAGAATGGAAAAGGGAAGGTTTGTTTAAAAAAACAGACACTGTTGGAGTGCACTCTGCCACTCTTTCATGACTGACTACTTCTTTAACTCATCATAATGGCTTAAAGACTACCTCTCGGGCCTCTTCACCAGGCATCACTTCAAATCCTTATACTCTTCCCACTTTTTCTCCTGTCATTGGTCCCTCGACTACCACTTGCTCTCAACAACTTGCACTTTTTCAGGAGCCTAGCCTTCGCCAAGGAAGAGGTGACAAAGGGGAAATAGTGACTGATAGACATAAACACTTGCACACAAACTTAAGTCAGAATGGGATTTGGAAATGAGTTTGGAAGCCAAATAAGCGAGTTAGAAGGATAGTTTTAGGGTCGGATGTGGGCCTCAAAGAAACTTGTAGGATGGCATTGTGTGGGTTAGTGGGTCGTTTATCCTATTCCTACTTAGCGGATAAACTAGTTTCGGATTAGGTGTTACAGAACTGGATGCCCATTCTTGGGTATGCTCCTGAGATACTCTATCTTACGAAATGATGGATGGGCTTCATCTGCAAAACCCTGGAGGATGTCACTTTACTACTGAACAGGTTTTGGGTTCTGGGTAGGAGCAGTCCTATGTTGAAAAGGTGGAGGGTGGCCTTTATCCCACTAACTGAACACTTCCAACACAGGCATCTATGGGTCCTCTTGCTGGGACTACCTCTGCATTTCTGGAATGAGGGAGATTTAAAGGTTATAGGGGATGCTCTTGGGCATTTCATTGCCTTGGATAACTTGATTCTATTAAATTCATCAAGGAAGATGGGGATAATCCTTGTGGAAATAGATATTCATGAGGAACTACCAGAAGTACTGGACATCGAATGGAGAGGGTGAAACATTAAACAAAGATTAGACTACCAGGGTATCCCTTTCAGGTGTAGTTGGTGTCACTGTACAGGCCATCTCCAGAGGGATTTCAGTGGCAAGGTGAGTGAGGAAAATTTTGAAGATACACTATTATAGGAAGACCCCCCAGACTATATGATGGAAGTAGACTCCTTTGGTGAGACACCCTTTCACAGTCCAGCAGAGACAGGATCTCCCACAATGAAATTGAACTCACTTTCGAGTAAGTTAAATTTTTTATGTCCTTCTCTTTTTTCTTCTTTAAATATGTGGGAAAAAGAAGCTTTGGATTCCTCAGGTTGGTTGCTCCGATCTACTACTGTCAACAAAGGTTTTATGTAGGGGGGTATTGACCCTATTGGTTCTGCTAAAGATTCTTTGGCACACATTCTGGATGTGGTTAATCCTCCCGAACTTGCTCCCAAAATTTATAATGTGTCTAGGTCTGCTTTTCCCCCTCGCCTTCACTCAACAGCACCTCAGCCTCCAAACACTCACTTGGTTGGAACGAGGTAATCGTCTCCTTCTCCCTCTCTTCCTCGGCCTGAGTTTATTGAATTAGCCTTAGTGGTTGGGTTTAGGGAACCCGGGGAGGATGCAAATACCCTCGGTTTGGCCCTCAAATCACTAATACCTTTTATTAGGGACAACAAGAAAGCTACAATTCTCCCTACCCATTTGGGGAAGAGGATACTTGATTCTGTGGGGACCTCAGAGGCTACTAGCTCCAAGACCAAACCAACTAGGGAAGGGAAAACTTTTTCTTGGTCAAGGGGAGTTGGTTTAGAAGTCTCCCCTATAAAAGATCGAAGTTGTCGGAAAAAATGGTATCATTCTTCTGATTCGATTACAGAGAATACTTCTTCCTCCAATGACATGGGGCCCCTTAGAGAATTAAAAGCCCTGGCGAGGGATAAGTAATGTTATTTATCTCTCTGAATGTTAGAGGAATTGGGGGCACTTTCAAAGTTGCCTCCTTCAGACGATTGATGAATCACTTGAAACCTGAGATTATTTTCCTTCAAGAAACCTTGGTTTCTTCTCATAAAGCTAGGGACTTCTTCTTTATTTTTTGCCCATCCTGGGTTGTTTGCTCAGTAAGCTCGGTGGGTACTTCTGGGAGTCTGCTTATCACTTGGGATCCAATTTTATATGAACTGGTACCTTATCTCACAGTGGGTGGAATTCTGCTGACAGGTAGGAGTATTCTAAACAATAGGGAGATTGCTTTGCTAAATATTTATGGACCATGCTCGGCCCGGAAAACCTTCTAGAATGCAGTGGAAGATAGTGGCATATTAGCAATCAAAAATTTGATCATAGCAAGGGATTTCAACCTCATTCTTAATTCAGAAGAGGCCTGGGGTGGAGCGCATGATGGTTTTGTTGACGATTATTTTAGAGATCTCTTCACATCAAAAAAACTAATAGACATCAAGCCGTCAAAGCTGGTGCCTACCTGGAGAAATGGTCATAGTGTCCAGAACCCGATTGTTAGGCGGTTAGACAGAGTATTGGTTTCAAAATATTTACTAACTGAAATCGTTGTCTACAGGTCATGGGTAGAGTTACCTTTTTTCTATGACCATGCGCCTATCTGTTTCCAGCTGGAATTACCTCCTAAATATAAGATATATTCCCCTTTAAATTCAATCCATAGTGGCTAGGTGAGAAGGGTTTTGTGGATATTGTCTATAAGGTTTGGAAAGACCCGGGGTTTCTATCCGAAGGAAGCACACAAAGAAGGATCATTATGAAATTACAAGTATTGAAAAGACTTACAAAAATTTGGTCTAAAGAGAAGATGAAAAGAAGAAAAGCAAAGATGTTAGCAATAGAAGAAGAAATCAAAGAGATCATTAAAAATCTGGTTGGATATCCAACTAACCAAGGCACTGAGGCAACACGTCGGCAACTAGAAACGGAAAGAAATGATATTCTCAGACAAGAGGAAGATCAGTGGAGACTGCGTAGAAGGGCACTTTGGTTGGCCATTGGAGATAGCAATACGAAATATTTTCATAATCTAGCCTCACACAACATAGTCAAAAATCACATCTGGGATATCAAAGGAATAAATGGTGATTTGGAAAATGACAGGGTATCATTAAAAAAAGAAGCAGTCCTTTATTATAAAAAAAAATTACAAAGCATCAATTGGCCCAAATATTGTTGAGCAATGTAAGTTGATTGAATACTATCCACAGATGATATACGAGGAAAAATCAACCAAATTATTTAATCTAGTTACTATGGAGGAGTTGAAATCAATGCTATTTCATTTTAAAAAGAAAAAGAGCCCAGGTTTGGATGGGTGGACAACCGAGTTCTTCATATTATTTTTCAATCTAGTTGGGGAGGATCTTCTAGCAATGGCTGAAGAATCGAGAAGATTGGGATCAATTGTGGGAGGCCGAAACTCCACCTTTCTGACCCTGATACCAAAGGCGAATAAACCAACAACTTTTGACGATTTTTTCCCTATATCATTGTGCAATTTATGTTATAAGGTTATTTCTAAAATTATCGCTAACCAGATTAAACCATTCCTATCCAAGGAAATATCCATTGAACAGATGGGTTTTCTATAGGGTATGAATATTCAAGATGCTATTGGGACTGCTCATGAGAGTCTGCATAGTATAAAAAAAATTGAAATCTCTCGTTTTAAAGTTGGATCTGAGGAAAGCATACAATTGCATTGATTGGGACTTCCTTAGATTGATCCTTATTAAAGTTGGATTGGGGCTCCCTGTGACTAATTCGATAATTTCATGTGTTACCTCTTCTTCCTTTGTTGTTCTACTTAATGGGGAGGCTACAAACTTCTTCAAAAGCGGAAGAGGAGTGTAGTGTCCCCAAGGCCGAGCCTCGATGTAAACTATGATCTGAAAGAGATTGTAAATATGTGTTATAGGCTGGTGAGCCAAGTTTTGCATAAGCCAGTAAGCTTATTTGTTTGATTAGGCCAGAGAGCCTAAGGGTTGAAGGCCAAGGGCCTAGATTTTGTATATGTATGTATGCATCACATCAATAAAATATAAACACCCGCCAGGTGCAGACCGACCACGATGAATGAGTGATTGGGGACTGAGCGTCCACAGAATGGGCAAGGAACTAGGGGCTGGAAGGTGGAAAAAGGGGCTGAGTGTTGAGCCTAGGGGCTAAGCCTAGGGGGCTTAGGCCTGGAATAATATTTTAATATTATTTCCAAAAAGATCCATGTGCATATTATTTTATCCTAAGTTCCTGGCAAGGGAGGGAATGTACAAGGGGATGCACGCTGTGGAACGCATGAAGTTCCCAAGGTGACAAGTGTCAACCCTGGTGCATGCAAATATAATCGCCTAGCTTAACCGTGGGGAGAGGGGGGGCTTCTCCATTCGAACCCAAACCTCTGAGCGTGGAACCAGTACGACCTCTGCAAGAATACCCTGGTTCATCTCTGAAATCCGTAAAGCCTATGTTTGTTCTGCAAAAATACGTGTACGCCCTCTGTTCTGAGAGCCGAGAAGATTGTGTTCGTCTGAAAATCCAGTTCACTTCTTACCTATTCGGAACCAAGGAGTCTGTGTAATTCCCTGTGTGGATTGTTGTCACGCGTTCCCAGAATCAACACCGTGAGACCTTGCCGCCATTGCTGAGCTTGTGTAAGAAGCCCGAGTCTGTATTTCCGATTGTCTGTGGTGGTCACGCAGTGCTGGTCTGCTCGTAGCATACTGGCCAGAGTAAGCATGTGCTGAGGTTGTGTATGACCTCTCTCCAGGTGAGGGAGGTGGTGGATGTTGGAAGAGGCAGGTTGTCAGGCCTGCGAGTAACTCTTTCCAGTTGGAAGAGTTTGTTGGGAAGTGTTTTCTTCCAGAGAGTGTCCAACACCAGCTATGGGCTCTTAGACTTCCTGATCCGGCCTGTTTC
>ML781840.1:939536-964591 GCA_009831015.1 Picea engelmannii
AGCAGTAATTCATATGTTTTACTCTGAGTTAAATGTATTATTTTGCTTAAATGCATGTGCTTATAATGTCTGTACGAATTATGTATAAAATCCATGTACAGATTGGTTAGAGAGAGGTTTGAAAACCTCGGTAGTGAAAAAGGTACACTACAAGGAGTCAGACAAGGTTGTCCATTATCCCCCCTCCTTTTCATCTTAGTGATGGAAGGCCTCAGTTTATTATTGAAGCATAGTCATGAGGAAGGGCATATCTCTAGGATTAAGGTTTCCAGAATGAAAAAAATCCTTCATCTCCTGTTTGTGGACGATATCCTCATTTTGTCAAAAGCTATCCTGTCAGAAAGGCAAGTGATCTTTAATCGTATTAGCCTATTTTGCAAAGCCTTAGGGATTTTGGTGAATCAGTGTAAATCTACAGTCCATTTTGAAGGCCTTTCAAAACTAGATCTGCCCCTTTTTAAATCTATCCTGCCCTACACTTTTAGCGAGCTCTCCATAGGATTCTGTTATCTCGGTTACTTCTTGATGATAGAAGCTCAAAGCGTTGCAGACTGGGATTGGTTGGTTATGAGAGTCTCAAATAAAATAAATTTATGGTGCAACAGGTGGTTGTCGTTGGGGGGGAGATACATCCTGGTGAAAACAGTGTTATAAGGTCAAACGGTTTATTGGATGTAGATGGAAGCTCTTCCCTGAAATGTTTTAAATAGAATCAGAAAATTGATGTTCCAATTTCTGTGGTCTGGTCATTCAGACACCCAGCATTATCATCTTTGTAGATGGGAGGTACTCTCAAGACCAAAAAAGAGCGAGGGATGGGGGTTCCGTAATCTCAATATTTTTAATCTGGCACTGAATACTATTACACTTTGGAGGGTTTTAACTCAATCTAGTATTTGGCAGAAGGTTATTAGAGAAAAACATTTACACAATGCCACTCTTATAAACTAGATTAAACAGTCTCCTCATTCTTACAGTTATGCTTCAAGAATTTGGTTGAGCCTTAGTCGTGCACTACTAGTCATCAACCACTAGCTTAGTTGGTGCCCTGGAGCAGGGCATCTTATATCAATCGGGCATGATAGGATCCTAGTCATTGGAGATAAGTTGTTCCTCACCAAAGATCTCATATATTTACTAAATGGAAAATAGGTAACAATGTTGGCATAAGCTTCTACAGTGAGGGATCCAATTACTTTTGCAGAGGTATGGAGGAGCAACAAGGATTTGGAGCTACAAGGCGATCATGTTATTGCTTGGAACAAATTTACAGGGGAACTGAGACATGCAGGGATTAATCTCAAGGTAGGCACAGAGGACCAACTTTTTTGGACAAGAGGAGACGTGTCCGGCAGAATTACAGTCAGAAATTGCTACAATGTGATACATCACACTCAAGCATTATCGTTTAGGAGTGGGTGGAAGAGTAAACTATGGAAATGGCAAGTTCAATTAAAAATGATCTTGTTTTTCTGGCTGGCAACCGAAAATTGCATATTAATGTGGGACGCCTTGCAAAAGAAGGGGTGGGTGGGACTAGGTATCTGCTACCTGTGCAAAGCCTACTTTGAAAATAGCAACCATCTACTTATCCATTGTCGATTTACACAATCAGTTTGGACTACTTGCTTACACACTCTAAAGTTGAATTTCTCCTGGAATGGGCAAATTATTTATGATTGTATGGAGTTGTGGCTTTTAAACAAGGCCGCTTCTAAAAAGCTTCATGTAATTCTGAGTTGGTTTATCTAGAAGGAGCGGAATTGTTCTTTGTTCGATGGGAAAGCACCCTCAGCTGGGAATGTAGTCTACGGGACATTATGTGCCCTCAATAATCATCACACAGATACAAAATCGCAGATCCTAAGATCGAACCCAATAATTTGATTAAACGATTACACCTTGGCATTTTTCGATGGGGCATCTATTGCAGGGGGGACAGTTTGTGGGGTAGGGGGATCATTGAAAAGATTAAATTTCTCGGATGTAAGATGGATCATCAATTGCGGAGAAGGATCAAATAACAAGGTTGAATTATTGGGATCATGGGCTACTATGGTCATTGCAAATATCTTGGATATTCACTATATTCAGATTTTAGGCGATTCCAAAGTGGTTGTCAATTGGCTGGAACAAAAAGGCAATCTCCAAGATATCAACATTGAAGGGTGGAAACGCAGAATTCGGGAGTTGGCGACATCTTTCCAAGGAAGCATCTTTCAACATATCTTCAGGGAATCAAATGAAGAGGCAAATAAACTAGCAAAGCAAGCTCTCTTGGCACCTAGAGGAAGATTATCTTACTTCGACTGGGATGGAGAAACTGAGGGCCCATCTCAGTATCTGAAAATTTTCTAAAAGTCTTTCTCCTTTCATATTTTGAGTGGTTGATAGGATTGGTTGGGGACGAGAGTCAAAATATTTAGTTTTGGGATAGTGATATTATTTGTTGATTACTAGTACTAGATTGGAGCCACCCTTATTATGTAATCAACGCTTCATGACTTTATGGGAAGTAGAGATCTGATTAATTGAATGTGAAGTGATATTTATTGAGAAATATCATTATTGATCGTTCAATCTATCGATGTAAAAAGTTATTCTAATATAATTTTGTGTGAATTTTCTTCTAAAAAAACATAAGTATATAGTATCATAATTTTTAAGATGGATTTGATAAAAATTTGAAAAAAACTTAATGTTCCACCATTCCACCATCCCAATAAGCAACAAAGTGGCCTGGTACATTACAAAAGAAAACAAAAAAAATAGTTTACTAATTGAAACTTCTTTTTATAATTAATAAAAGTTAAATAATGAGTTGCAACTTGCAGAATCCTCCTCATAAGGCTTCACGTTCATGGAATATAAATATAATAATTTAATCCCACCTTCCTTTTTTTTCCTCGTGATAAAGGCTAAAAGTTCTAAACCACTCATGATAAAGTTTTAAAGTTCATCTGATATAAATATTAATAATTAATACTAATTTACTCCAAACGTGCTCTTCTTCCTCTAAAATATAAAATAAAATAAATGAACATTACATGCACACACCATATATTCACACGTGACATCTCCACTTGTTTTACCACATTCGCACTAATCACTCATGAATATATATAGAGAGAGAGAGTGGGATTAATGGTTAAGAACATGTGTTTCCTCTTAAGAGGTCACAAGTTCAAATCCAGAGAGGGTAGGATATGTATACCTCCGTAGACTTTAATAAAATTAGATGTTTAAACTAGTATAAATCAATTTCAAAATTATGAAAAATAAGAAGACATATATATATTGTACAATCTCAACAAATAATTTTACCATTACAACAATTCAAAACTATATTTATCAAATTTAAAAATAAAAACACCAAAATTACAAAACATATAAGGAAAAAAAATCATTTTTTTTTCTATATCTTACTCATGTATTATTTAGTATATGTATCAAATATAATAGAATTAAGTTTCTTTCTATACTTTCAATACTTTCAATTTTTTAATTTATAGAATAAAATAACCATTTTGTTTCAAAACGAGAAAAAGCTTACAATACTCACGATTAATGTTCAACTACATCATCATGAGGGCCACCTAAAATAGCTCAATGGTGGTCCATAAAGGGGTATACTTCAAATCCTACCAAAATTATCTAGGTCTTGGTTCATTAACTTGTTTATGTGTGATGAATATGAGTTCTTAGCCAATCAAAAGCAATTTTAGATTACACTTTACGACCAAAAGGTAATTTCAACCTAGATGATATCTACAAGCAACATGATATCTCATATTGTCATCGTTGAGGATATAGCATTAGGGTCATGTGCTTTCAAGTAGCATATAATCTTAATCCCATACACAAAACCATATACTACCCATAGTTACAATTTAACTTATTTCCCGAGAGGAATAAAATAACCATATTACATTTTTTTGTGACTAGTGGAATCAGCAACTAGTCATGCTCATACTCATGTGACACGGGGTCAAGTTATCTTATTGCTACCACTATAACCTTTAGGCATGCTCATGCACCCCCTCACATGGCACACAAGGTAAGTCAATGGTTTTGAACCAATAACTTCACATTATGGAGTGCATTAACAGTACATTCCATCACAGATTGTTCTACATCTTGGGGGAAATAACCATATTACATATTATAACAATTCAAATAATACATATTTTTATTTTGTATTAAAAAAAAATATTCAAGAAAAAAAAACATTATATTTTATATTTCTAGGGAGAAAACAAAGTATACATTGTCCAAACCTCATAGCTTATGATTTCAAAATAAAAAAAAAATATTATGTCATATCAAGTCTTATGCATATTACAATCTTCCAAAAGCATAGCATCTCCTTTTTAAGAGGCATGCCATAAATTTCATCATCATTACATAATAGTCCCAGTAAGACTCTAGGGCATTACCCCATCACAACTTTTTCTACAAGGATCATTGTCCACATCAAGTCAAAAAAATAGAAATGAGAGAATCTGACAAGAAATCTACTCATTTGTATTCTTGAGCCACCAATGTGCCTTCTAGCAAGGAAAGAGAAAACTTTGATAGCTTAAGTCTGGCTTGTATTGAATTCCCTAAAAAATATGGGTAAAGTAGATAAAATCAAAGAGATTTGTTACCTCAAAAACTCTGTGTAATAGGACCACAAACTAGATTTGTGAGTTGACACTTGTCATTCTCCCAATCCATAAGAAATTTAGAGTCACCCAACAATTGTAACTCCATGATTCCTTTATCTACAGTTGTTTTCATCAATAACCACGAGGAAAAAATCTCACCTCTATTATTTACTCCTAGTCTAATTCCATATTTTAATGAAAAATAATGCAAAGGTGACATGTGAAGGATCACTCCAACCCCGCACTTACCTAGAGTTCCTTAATATGCATCATCAAAGAAACCCTAGGATATATAAGAGTCAATCATTAGTTCTTTAAGAACCGGTAATTTTCAAAGATAGGGCCTTCCAAAATTCCCTATAAAAAAGTCTTATGGATTGGACTATCTAGCCTATTGACAAGGCCTTATCCTAGAAAAATGTTTTGTTTCTAGATAGCCATAATCCCCAAAGAACATAGCAGTGTAAGGCTCTATGAGTTAAAACAATCTTGTCTGAGATCCACCTAGAGAATGTTTCCTCCAATGTTCCTTGATACCAAGAAGCTATACCATTAACCAACAATGGGACTTCATTTTAGAAAAACCTTGTAAAATAACAATTTACAAAGGGATGATCCACTAATTCACAATCCATTTTACACAAAACACATCTGCTTGGCCGATTCCAACTTCATTTTTGTGTATCGTCCTAAGAATCGTATTAGATAATGTTATCCATAAAAAGACTCTTGTTTTTAATGGGTTTTCCAATTTCCAAATAAACTTCCACCACCAAACCCTATCATTCCTCAAATCTACCTCCAACGTAACTTACAGCAAGGCCTCATAACCTAGTTTTGTTGTAAGGGTCCCAAAAAAAAAAAAATTGACCACTTCATCTCATAATTCTGGTCCTATAACACAATTGCATAATGTTTAAATAGAGTGATGCAATCAAACCACTCATTTAAAACATTTCTTGGTAAGTTTAAGTCCCCAGCTGAACACCAATCCTAAAACCAACCACCAAGCCCCACTTGTTTAGAAACATCAACTAATACTGACAAACCTTTGAATTAATCTCTTCTAGTGAAGGAGGGGATAATCTAAAGTTATCTTGATAACCTATCCAAGGATCTTCACCCAACCTTGCCTTATCCCCTCTTACAATCTTCTAGTTTACCTACTTACCAATAATTGGGAAACCCTTGACCAAGCCTTTCCAAACTATTAATGCACCCTTAAAATATTTTGTTCCCAACCTCACTCGGTCCTCAACAAACTAGCCCCGAAGATATTTTGACTTCAAAAATTTTTCCTGTGGTCCATTAATAAAGAGGAGCCTTCACAGGATTTTTGTTGCCAAGGCTTGGTTAAATACATGGATATTTTTAAACTCGGGAAACTTTTAGTAATCCCTCTTACACTTATTGTGTTCACAATAGGCCTTATTTATTAAAAGTGACCTTCATACATAACAATAACTATCTAGTATTATTCCCCTTGGGTACCTCCTTAGGTAATCCATATTATTCCCCTAGCTACACTACAATTTGACCAAAGGGATCCCTTCAATTTCCTTTTTTCCTATCCAAAGAAATTTAAAGCCATTTTTTCTTATCTTGCCAAGTATCCCTTTTGGGATGTTAGCTATCAATATCCAATAAACAAGTATGATTTCAAGTACAGACTTGAAAAGAGCCAGACTACCTCCTCTAGAAAGCCATTTGTTGCACCAAAAAATGGAAATTGCATCAATCTTGTTGTACAACCACAACCACAACTAATTAGCAAATTTGTAATCATTAGGTTTTAAATGGAACTCTAAATATTTGAGGCCTTGATCCAAACTTTCTAAAGTGAAATGGAGTACTTAAGAGATTTGTCTTTCTAACTCATCTCCCAACCCATTAAAAAACATACAAGATCTAATTAAGTTTGCTTCCATTCCTATTGCTCTGCAATAAGTGTTCAAAAGGGGTTTATAATGTCTTATCTACCTTAGGGAGCCATGTGAAAAAATCAAGATATCGTCTACAAAAATTGGATGGGAGATGTAAACTGAACCTACAACTCAGATATCATCGATGACTCCTTCCCTTATAGCCCCCATAATCAGTGAACTTAATCATTTTTCTACCGGTAAAAACAAGAAGGGGGACACAGGGAAACCTTGATTGAGCCCTCTTGAACCATTAAAGAATCCTGAAGGAGATCCATTGATCAACATTAAAAAAAAAAAAAAAAAAAAAAGAGGCTAAGGAACCACAACATAAGATCCAATTAATAGTTTGTAGATTCATACCCATTCATAAAAGAACCAATTTGATATAAACCAATTTATTTGTCATGGGCCTTTCATAAATCATTATTCATAACCACATATGGAAACTTTTCAAACTTGATGGTGTGTAGGCCTTCTTGGGTTGTTCCCACTACATCATGACTCTGTCTATTAAAAAGGAACCCAAATTGTTTGTAATACCCCTAGGTCAAAGCCCATTGTAAATATAAATGTAATTGTGCATATAGGAAGATGAACCAGGATACTTTCGAGCCAGAGTTCCTTTGTATGAATGTATTTTGAGGCCAGAGTTATTGTATGGTTATTAGGTTGGTGAGCCAGAAGTTAAAAGGCCAACGAGCCTATTTTGTAAAATGCAATTACACTCAATTTTAATGAAAACACATCATTGTTGCAAACCAACCACGTAAAAGAGTATGGGGGAGTAAACTCCACCAGAATGGGAAAGGGGGGCTAAGAGTTTGGGGAAAAGGGGCTAAGCTAGGGGACTTAAGCCCAAAGGAATATTTTATTAATATTCCAAAAACTATATAAAGTATAAAGTATGGATATTTAAATATATCCTAAATCCTTATGTTGAGGAATGTATCACCTTGTGATGAAATCCATGTGGAACCAAGATAATTCCCAACATGACAAGTGTCAAGTTGGGGAACATGAAAATATAATTGGGGAAATTTAGTTCCTTTGGGGGATCTTCCCATTATCATTTGCACCTCACTACCTCCATGCTAATGCCATATGTACCTTCATGATGCTAGTATATGTACCTGTACCAAGACCTTGGTTAGATTAGGAGTTGGAATGAAGAGGCGAGTTTCCAGGCATGTAGGACATTGAACAAGCAAGTTGTCAGGCCTGTAGGACATTGACAAAGCGGGTTTTTAGGCCCATAATAATTCTCTCCAAGTGAGAGAACTGTTGGGAATTTGATTTACCAAGGTGCCAAACTGCAACTACAGGGCTCTGGGACTTCCTGTCTGATCTGTTTTTGAAGCCCTGGAAGGGAAGTGGGATAGCCGAAGGACTATTGAGTAGAAAAGGGACATACTTTCTGGGGTGGGATAGGAATGTGGGGAATGAGGGATTGTAGGTTGTTATTTTAAGTTGGCACCTATGTCTGATTTTGTATGTGATTAAAGAGACCTTAGCATGGTTAAAAATCCATTACCCAGGTGGAATTTAGCCCCAACTCTAGGGAAACCCACTACTGAGAATTTATGAGTGATGTGGTCTAAGGATGGGAGGAACATGGAAGGTCTGCATGCAGTTGGTGTTCTTTTTACTAAAGATATGTGTGTATTGTGTGTTAATTTATGTGTTATGTTAATATTTATTCAATTATTCTTATGGGTTTTTTTGTATATGTTGTATTTGTATATAGATGTTGTTATCCGCATTAATCTGAGCAATTGCAGAAGTATACTAGTTACAAAGTGGTATCAGAGCTGTAATTGGGAGAGTTTTGTGTGACGTGGCCCAACCTGGGTGGTTGGGAACGTTACATTGTTCCTGAGAAATGAAACTAGATAACATCCCCTTCAAGCTATTAGCTATGACTTTGGAAATTACTTTATATATAAGGTTGCATAAAGACATAGCCCAGAAATATTCAAAGGATTGGGGATCATTCTTTTTTGGGATGAGGGCAATGAAGTTGAATTTAATGCTCACAAGACTTTCCCTAAAATTATATATTCATCTATCACCCTTAACAATTCCCCTTTTAAGAAATCATAAAATCCAATATAACATTCCACGAGCCATCCATTTTTCCCTAGGCTCTTTGACTTCTTGAATGAATGTAGGACTACCTTCAATTCATCTTTTTTCACATCAGTGTCTAATTCTTCATTCGTCCTTTGATCAAAACACTTAGGAAAGGTCCTTACTTCCTTCATCATATCTTCAATATTTGTTGAGTTGGGATCTTAAATAAATTTTAGAAATTAATCTTGCTTTCACTTGCAATATTCTTGAAGGACTTTTCCCTTGTACCATCAACTACCCCAACTTCCCAAATTGTGTTGACGTTTTTCCTATAATTTGTAAAATTGTGCAAGAATTTGGTATTGTTGTATCCCTGAGAAAACCATGTAGCTAAACGTTTGATCCTTCATTTAGTTTCTTCATTGTCCAAGATTAAAAAAAAAAAAAAAACTTCAAGAACGTTCAAAGAATGAAACTCCATAAATATTTGTATTAAACAAAGAGGATATATTTCCTTCTACTTCAATCAAATCCTACTTATGTCCTTCTAACCCAATATGTTGCAAGTTTTTTTACTTGTTTTAAGTTACTATCAAATTGATACATGGCAGGTCCCCCCTAAGAGGCATCATACATCCTCCAATTACTAGAAATGATCAGAATAAATGATCCATCTTCAAGTCAGGCATTGTTGAATTTAAAAGGAGTTGGAGGCTTCTCATCAAATTCTTCTAGCTAGAGAAGAATTGGGGGTGGTCAAAGGAGCCTCTAGACCCTACCCAATATTTATATCTTCCTACCTCTTTCAACACCTCCCCAGCCACAATAATTCTATCAAATATTTTAGAAATCCCATCTCTTCCTCTCCTATAATTCCTCCATGTTGAGACTAACTTCACAAGTTCCACATTAACCAAATCAAGCTCATCAAAAATATTAGAGAAGTATTTTTCCGAAGGATCAACCCTAGCATCATCTCCCCAAACCTCCCTGGAATTTAGTGTTAGGTTTAAATACCCCCCTTCAATTAAACTGTCACCAACCAAAAACTGTGGATCCTTTAACATGTACCAACATGTATTTTTGTCCCCATAAGGACCATTAACATTCATAAACCTAAAAAAATCCCTAGGGCCTTAGCTTTTCCTTCTAGAATGATACCTACAAAAATGACATCTATGAAAATAGCATCAATGCTTCAATTCTTCCCAGTCACAATACCCCTAGATAAACCCTCTGAATCAATGGTGCAAAAAACTCCAGTTATTTAAGAAATAAGACAACACATCTATGGCCTTAGCAAATAAGCACAATGTTTCCTGAAACAACACAACATATAGTTTTGTAAACAAAATAAACTCTTTTGCGAGCTAGAAATTTTGGAGCACCCCCAACTTCTTTCACGTTTAATGATAAAACTATCATTTTGACACATTTTGGGGGATTTACCTTATCTAAGTACCACTTTAATGGTCACATGCTTTCCCTCTAGAACTTATTTCAATGCCTTCAACATAGATAGGGAGATATTGGATTTTTTTCTGATAGGTATAGGTTTTCTTAGGACTAAGGCAAGACCTCCCTCCACTTCTCCCTTATCCTACATATAAGAAGTATTTCAAGGATGCAATTGGTATTTATTCTTAAAAGAATGATTTGGGGGCTTGGTCATATCGAGAAATTTGCAATGATTCAAAGGATTTCCAAAAGAAGAAAAACCCACCTCTCTCAGCGCGTTTAACACCTTTACAACCTAGGGATTCACTACAAGCTAAACTCATAGGGATACGCAAAAGGAGATAGGCAAAGCCAAATTCCTACCCTTACCCACACAATTTCCAACATCTAGTAATGAAGCAAGAGGAATTAACTATGGTAAGGGAGAAATTAATATACCATTGACAATATTCACTTCCTTCAAATCCTTTTGTGAGGTATCTTCCACTCCCTTAGGAACTAAGTCCATAACCCTCTAGCCTCCAACTTCTAGACCACCCCTTGTTGGAAAAACCTTTGAGCCATCCATCTTCAAAGATCATGACCTTTTCCTCCACCTGCACCTTTTTCCATACCTTCTTTTTGTAATGCCACAAGGTAGAAGGAGACTTACACTCTCTCCAAAGATTCCCTAAACCATGACATGATGCACACCAAAATGGCATATTCCAATAATCAAGTTTCTATGTGAAGGAATATTCCCCCCACTCTACATCAATTTATGTCGTAAGACCCCTCGTAAGATCGATTTCAACCAATACCTTTTCCATTCTTTTGTCAAGGCTAAGCCAAATGTCTATTTCCATTTCTACAAACCTTCCAATGGAGTTCACAAATACTAACAAAGATTATTTGCACCATAATTCTATAGGATAGCCCGAGAGAAGGACCCACAAGTGTTTAATGACCATAGGTTCTCGGCTTTGATCAAAACCAAGGTACCAAGATTTTAAAACCAAACTAGAAGGCCACCAGAGCCAAGAACACAAGAGAACCTTCTCTACATTAAGTTTGCTTCTCATTTCAAAGCACAAACAACCTCTAACCATCAAGGGAAACAAGGGTAAATAACCCAACAAAAGCTTCCAACCAATTCCCAACCAATCTTGCAAAGACACTCCTACCATCGGCTTCCCCATAAACCTATCGACTAAATCTATAGTTGACAAAGCCTCCACTCTTTCCAACCCAACATCTCAACCAAGCACAATTTTGATCCTCTTCGACCATTGTCTCATCGATTTATCCTTTTTGCACTTCTTGACACAACCCAACTCACCCAATGAACCTAGGTTGATTTGGAAAGAGCATTGTTACACATTATTGTCATCACCCCTATGACTGTTAATGATGTAAACCTATCCTTTGTCTTTAGAAGGATCAATGGCCTGAATTCTTGAGGAAAGAATGAAGATGAAAACTTCCTGAAAAATGAAGTTATCTTTTCCTTTATAGAAACCTCATAAAGTGGGATCGTCGCACCTTGATCAGTGTTAAGGGTGTGATGATATAGGAGTGTTGCGGGTTGCACCACAGTGGCCTGCGATGTCTTTGCAGTTTGCTCAGTGTTAAGGGTGCGACGATTTTCGTACGAAGGAAAAAGAGGAATTTCTCAAAAGTTATAGAATAGAAACTTCGAGGGTGAGGTGGCCTCTGATTAGTTTGGATCTGAGTCACATCCATGATCTCATGGGATCATCCTAACCTCCTCACCCTATCCTTTTCATCTTATAAAAGGAGAATAGTTCGCATGGGAAAAGTTAGTTGGCTAGTGTTTAGTTGGAATGTTCTTGCATTTTGTAGCTTGGAGTTTTTGGGCCTATGTTGGCTTTGAGATTTGCTTTGTCAAGAAAGATTGTTGGTCTCAGAATCCATGGACAAAAAGTGTGTGGGAAGCAAAGAACTGTTGGAAGGGACCTTGCAACGTCAAGGCATTAGTTGTATTCTCCTTTTCATATCTTTAATATAGTGATATATTTCTTTCCCATAAAATTGGTTTTATTTTATTGTATGACGCCTTGATCACATACATAGGTTTTGTTAAGTATACGTTGTTGCTTTCACTTCATTGTCTTGTGTCTTTTTACAGGTTCATCACCCCATAATCCTTGGAACGGAGCGAGGATGACACTAGAGAGGACAAACGACGATTAAAAGGTATGTCATTTATCTCTTGTTAGTTAGTATGCTTGATGATTGAAACTTAGGGAAAGTTTTATATTTTCTCTTGTTTTGTTCTAGTTTTGGGGTGAAACTAGGGAGATCAGTTTGTGTCCGCACTTACCGATTAGTCCAATAAAAATCATGGGGAACCCTTTGGAGGAGAAGCAAACTCTAATGAATAACGAGACCCCTCCAGTCCATGAAAAGTAAACAATTCAACATAATTTGGCCTATGGATTGAATTCCCTTATAGTGGAGTGACATGTAGGTCATGTGCACCATGATATGGCATGGCCCTTTACTCCCTCCTATGATTTCCATTTGGCACACAACTGACTAAATCCGCAAGACCTTGGTCCTTTGTCAAGTCAACATTAAACACGCATGTACTCTACCAAACCTCCAACAACTCATCTTGTAAGCATAAAATAGCATGTGTGCTAAAATATTCATCCTCTCCATAGTCAATCAAATGGAAGTCATGATCCATAATGTCATTGTTCAAACCATATCACTCATTTATTTCATAATCAAATTTATTTTATTTATAATAATTAAAAATTGTAATATTCCTTATACAAAAAACAAAATATTCTTTTAAAAAATATAATATATTATAATTAAGATAATCATAGCCAAATATAACATTCACCATGCAATACAACATGACGTCCCATTAAGTAAACTTAGATATGGAAAAATAAAATTAGATATAGCATTTTCCTTTGAGTAAACCTGAAAATATGTATTATAAATTAACATGAGGAGTTGCAGAGTAGCAAGTCCCTTCCGGTAGGATAGGGATGCATGGGTGATGTCGAGTATTTATATGCAAGGTAAAGATGATTGTTCTTGGGGATGCGGGGCTTGCATTCCTTGTACAAGAGTTACCGTGAATTTGATCAAATTTTCTAAAACTTGGGTTTCTGTGAATTCTAACTCAAACCATAGGAATCTTGAGCACAAAATAAGTCTAGTTGCTCACATATGTGTTTGTGAGGGAAAACGTTTTCATGTGCCTTAGACTTTTCATATTTATTATAATTGTATTTGTTTATTATAATTGTAACTTTAGGGAGTTGTATGCAAGAAAACCGTTATAAATACTTCTTTTGTTATCTCAATTTCGAATCGTGCTCATGTTAACGTGGAATACATGTTATGTGCCCCGGATATGTTTATAAATTGTGTAGTATGTGAATAAACGGATTTAAGATCGATTCAAACGGATTTTTTTTTAACTACCTAGGTTTAGGTGTTAAATTATTTGAGTGCAATATCTTACAAAGGTGTGAAATCTAACATGGTATTAGATATTTTTTATTGAAATCCTCCAGAAGTATCCATCCGCCAACACCACATATATGTGCCACGTCAATGCAACCACTGAAATTAAAAATAAATGTGGCAATGTTTTCCCTAGCAACTTGGCAATGAATTTACAATTGCAATGAATCTGCAATGCTCTACACTCAGCATTTTTTTGTGACTGGTGGAATCGGCAACTAGTCATGCTCATACTCACGTGACATGGGGTCAAGTTATCTTATTGCTACCACTATAACCTTTAGGCATGCCCACGCAACCCATCACGTGGCACACAAGGTAAGTCAAGGGTTTGGAACCAGTGACTTCACATTATGGAGTGCATTAAGAGTACACTCCATCACCGATTGTTCTACATCCTGGGGGAAATGACCATATTACATATTATAACAATTCAAATAATACATATTTTTTTTTTGTATTAAAATCTCTTTTTTTTCAAGAAAAAAAAAACATTATATTTTATATTTCTAGGGAGAAATCAAAGTACACATTGTCCAAACCTCATAGCTTATGATTTCAAAATAAAAAAAAATCTTATGTTGCATCAAGGCTTATGCATATTACAATCTTCCAAAAGCATAACATCGGTTTTTTAAGAGGATTGCCATAACTTTCATCATCATTACATAATAGTCCCATTAGGAATCTAGGGCATTACCCCATAACAACTTTTTCTACAAGGATCATTGTCCACATCAAGTCAAAAAATAGAAATGAGAGAATCTGAAAAGATATCTACTCCTTTGTATTCTTGAGCCACTAATGTGCCTTCTAGCAAGGAGAGAGAAAATTGTGATAGCTTAAGTCTTCTTTGTATTGAATTCCCTGAAAAATATGGGTAAAGTAGATAACCTCAAAAACTATGTGTGTAATAGGACCCCAAACTATATTTGTGAATTGACACTTGTCATTTTCCCAATCCATAAGCAATTTAGAGTCACCCAACAATTGTAACTGCATGATTCCTTTATATACAATTCTTTTCATCAATAAACACAAGGAAAGAATATCACCTCTATTACTTACTCCTAGTCTGACTCCATATTTTAATGAAAAATAATGCAAAGGTGGCATGTGAAGGATCACTCCAACCCCACACTTACCTAGAGATCCTTAATAGGAACCATCAAATAAACCCTAGGCTACAGAAGAGTCAATCATTAGTTCCTTTAAAGAATTGATAATTTTCAAAGTTAGGGCCTTCCAACATTCCCTATAAAACAGTCTTATGGATTGGGCTATCTGGCCTATTGACAAGGCGTTATCCTAGAATAATGTTTTGTTTCTAGATAGCCATAATCCCCAAAGAACGTAGCAGTGTAAGGCTCTATGAGTTAAAGCAATCTTATCTGAGATCCACCTGGAGAATTTTTCCTCCAATGTTCCTTGATACCAAGAAGCTATACCATTAACCAACAATGGGACTTCATTTTAGAAAAACCTTGTAAAAGAACAATTTACAAAGAGATGATCCACTAATTCACAATCCATTTTACACAAAACACATCTGCTTGGCCCATTCCAACTTCATTTTTGTGTATTTTCCTAATAATCATATTAGATAATGCTATCCATAAAAAGATTCTTGTTTTTAATGGGTTTTCCATTTTCCAAATAAACTTCCACCACCAAACCCTATCATTCCTCAAATCTACCTCCAACATAACTTACAACAAGGCCTTGTAACCTAGTTTTGTTGTAAGGGTCCCAACAACTTTGTTTTTTGACCACTTAATCTCATCCTCCTAGTCCTATAACACAATTGCATAATGTTTAAAAAGAGTGACGCAATTAGACCACTCATTTACAACATTTATTGGTAAGTTTAAGTCCTCAGCTGAACACCAAGCCCCACTTGTTTAGAAACATCAACTAATATTGACAAACCCTTTGAATGAAGCTCTTCTAGCAAAGGAGGGGATAATCTAAAGTTACCTTGATAACCTATCCAAGGATCTTAACCCAACCTTGCCTTATCCCCTCTTCCAATCTTCCAGTTTACCTACTTACCAATCATTGGGAAAGCCTTTCCAAACTATTGAAGAACCCTTAAAATATTTTTTTCCCAACCTCACTCAGTCCTCAAGAAATCAGCCCCAAATATATTTTGACTTCAAAAAATTTCCCATAGTCCATTAATAAACAAGAGCCTCCACAGGTTTTTTGTTGCCAAGGCTTGGTTAAATACATGGATATGTTTTAAACCCAGGAACCTTGTAGTAAGCCCTCTTACACTTATTGTGTTCACAATAGGCCTTATTTATTAAAAGTGTCCTTCATACATAACAATAACTATCTATTATTATTCCCCTTGGGTACCTCCCTAGGTAATCCATATTATTCCCCTAGATACACTACAATTTGACCAAAGGGATCCCTTCAATTTCCTTTTTTCCTATCCATGGAAATTTAAAGCCATTTTTTCTTATCTTGCCAAGTATCCTTTTTGGGATGTGAGCTATCAATATCCAATAAACAAGTATGATTTCAAGTACAGACTTGAAAAGAACCAGACTACCTTCTTTAGAAAGCCATTTGTTGCACCAAAAAGATGTTTTTGCTTCAATCTTCTTATACAACCACAACTAATTAGCAAATTTGTAATCATTAGGTTTTAAATGGAACCCTAAATATTTGAGGCCTTGATCCAAACTTTCTGAAGTGAAAGGGAGTAATTTAGAGATTTGTCTTTCTAACTCATCTCCCAACCCATTAAAAATCATACAAGATCTAATTAAGTTTGCTTCCATTCCTATTGCTCCACAATAAGTGTCCAAAAGGGGTTTAAAATGTCTTATCTACCTTAGGGAGTCATGTGAAAAAATCAATATATTATCTACAAAAAGTGGATGGGAGATGTAAACTAAAACTACAACTCAGATATCATCAATGACTACTTCCCTTCTAGCCCCCATAATCAGCCAACTTAATCATTTTTATACCAGTAAAAACAAGAAGGGTGACACAAGGAAACCTTGCTTGAGCCCTCATGAAGCATTAAAGAATCTTGAAGGAGATCCATTGATCAACATAAAAAAAAGAGGCTAAGGACACACAACATAAGATCCAATTGACAATTTGTAGATTCATACCCATTCATAAAAGCACCAATTTGATATAAACCAATTTATTTTTCATGTTCCTTTGATAAATCAATATTCATAACCACATATGGAAAATTTTCAAGCTTGATGGTGTGTAGGCCCTCTTGGGTTGTGCCCACTACATCATGACTCTGTCTATTAAAAAGGAACCCAAATTGTTTGTAATACCCCTAGGCCGAATCCCATTGTAAATATAAATGTAATTGTACATATAGGAAGATGAACTAGGATACTTTCGGGCCAGAGTTCCTTTGTATGAATGTATTTTGAGGCCAGAGTTCTTGTATGGTTATTGGGTTAGTGAGCCAGAATTTAAAAGGCCAGCGAGCCTATTTTTGTAAAATGAAATTACACTCAGTTTTAATGAAAACACATCATTGTTGCAGACCAACCATGTAAAAGAGTATGGGGGGGTAAACTCCACTAGAATGGGAAAGGGGGTCTAAGATTCTAGGGAAAAGGGGCTAAGCTAGGGGGCTTAAGCCCAAAGGAATATTTTATTAATATTCCCAAAAATATATAAAGTATAAAGTATGGATATTTAAATATATCCTAAATCGGCCTTATGTTGAGGAATGTATCACCTTGTGACGAAATCCGTGTGGAACCAAAATAATTCCCAACATGACAAGTGTCAAGTTGGGGAACATGAAAATATAATTGGGGAAATTTAGTTCCTTTGGGGGATATTCCCATTATCATTTGCACCTCACTACCTCCATGCTACTGTCATATGTACCTTTATGATGCTAGTACATGTACCAAGACCTTGGTTAGATTAGGAGTTGGAATGAAGAGGTGGGTTGGCAGGCTCGTAGGACATTGAACAAGTAGGTTTTCAGGCATGTAGGACATTGAAGAAGTGGGTTGTCAGGCCCATGATAATTCTCTCCAAGTAAGAGGGCTCTGTGACTTCCTATTTGACCTGTTGTTGAAGCCTCGGAAGGGAAGTGGGGTAGCCAAAGGACTATTGAGCAGAGAAGGGTCACACTTCCTGGGGTGGGACAGGCATGTGGGGAATGAGAACTGTAGGTTGTTAGTTTAAGTTTGCACCTGTGTCTGAGTTTGTAAGTGATTAAAAAGACCTTAGAATGGTTAGAAATCCTTTACCCAGGTGGAATTTAGCCTTGGCTATGGGGCGACCCACTACTGAGAGTTTATGAGCATGTGGTCTAAGGATGGGAGGAAAATGGAAGATCTTCACGCAATTGGTGTTTTTTTTACTAAAGTTATGTGTTTATTGTGTGTTAATTTATGTGTTATGTTAATATTTATTCAATTATTCTTATGGATTTTTTGTATATGTTGTATTTGTATATAGATGTTGTTATCCGCATTAATCTGAGCAATTGCAGAAGTATACCAGTTACAAAGTGGTATCAAAGTTGTAATTGGGAGATTTTTGTGTGATGTGGCCCAACCTGGGTGGTTAGGAACGTTACATTGTTCCTGAGAAATAAAACTAGATAGCATCCCCTTCAAGCTATTAGCTATGAATTTGGAAATTACTTTATAAAGGTTGCATAAAGACATAGCCCAGAAAAATTCAAAGGATTGGGGATCATTCTTTATTGGGATGAGGGCAACGAAAGTTGAATTTAATGCTCACAAGACTTTCCCTAAAAGTCTAGATTCATCTATCACACTTAACAATTCCGCTTCTAAGAAATCATAAAATCCAATACAACATTCCACAAGCCATCCATTTTTCCCTAGGCTCTTTGACTTCTTGAATGAATGTAGGACTACCTTCAATTCATCTTTTGTCACTTCAGTGTCTAATTCTTCATTCGTCCTTTGATCAAAACACCTAGGAAAGCTCCTTACTTCCTTCATCATATCTTCAATATTTTCTAAGTCGGGCTCTTTAAATAAATTTTGGAAATTAATCTTTCTTGCACTTGCAATATTCTTGAAGGACTTTTCCCTTGTACCATCAACTACTCCAACTTTCCAAATTGTGTTGACATTTTTCCTATAATTTGTAAAATTGCACAAGAATTTGGTATTGTTGTATCCCTCGACAAGCCATGTAGCTAAACTTTTGATCCTTCATTTAGTTTCTTCATTGTCCAAGATAAAAAAAATTATTTCTTCAAGAACTTTTAGAGAATGAAACTCCATAAATAATTGTATTAAACAAAGAGGATATATCTCCTTCTACTTCAATCAACTCCTACTTTTTTCCTTCCAACCCAATATGTTGCAAGTTGTTTTACTTGTTTTAAGTTACTATCAAATTGATACATGGAAGGTTACCCCTAAGAGGCATCATACATCCTCCAATTACTAGAAATGATCAAAATAAACGATCCATCTTCAAGTCGGGCATTGTTGAACTTAAAAGGAGTTGGAGGCTTCTCATCAAATTCTTCTAGCTAGAGAAGAATTGGGGGTGGTCAAATGAGCCTCTAGACCCTACCCAACATTTATATCTTCCTACCTCTTCCAACACCTCCTCAGCCACAATAATTCTATGAAATCTTTTAGAAATCCCATCTCTTCCTCTCCTATAATTCCTCCATGTTGGGACTAGGTTCACAGGTTCCACATTAACCAAATCAATTTCATCAGAAAGATTAGAGAAGTAGTTTTCTAGAGGCTCAACCCTAGAAGCCTCTCCCCAAACCTCCCTGGAATTTAGGGTTAGGTTTAAATATCCCCCCACAATTAAATTGTCACCAACCAAAGAGTGTTGATCCTTTAACATGTCCCAATATGTCTTTTTGTCCCCATAAGGATCATTAACATTCACAAACTTTAGAAAAATCCCTAGGGCCTTAGCTTTCCCTTCTAGAATGATAGCTGCAAAAATGACATTTGTGGAAATAACACCAATGCTTCAATTCCACCCAGTCACAAGACCCCTATATAAACCCTTTGAATAAATGGTGCAAAAAACTCCAGTTATTTAAGAAAGAAGACAACACATCTATGGCCTTAGCAACTAAGCACAATGTTTCCCGAAACAACACAACATATAGCTTTGTATACAAAATAGAATCTTTTGTGAGCTAGAAATTTTGGAGCACCCCCAACCTCTTTCACATTTAATGATAAAACTATCATTATGACACCTTTTGGGGAATTTACCTGATCTAAGTACCCTTTTAATGGTCACATGATTTCCCTCTAGAACTTATTTCAATGCCTTCAACATAGATAGGGAGATATTGGATTTTTTTCTGACAAGTATAGGTTTTCTTGGGACTAAGGAAAGACCTCCCTCCACTTCTCCCTTACCCTACATATAAGCAGTCTTTCAAGGATGCAATTGGTATTTAGTCTGAAAAGAATGCTTTGGGGGCTTGGTCATATCGATAAATTTGCAATGATTCAAAGGGTTTCCAAGAGAATAAAAACCCAACTCTCTCAGCGTGTTTAACACCTTTACAACCTAGGTATTTGCTACAAGATAACCTCTTAGGGAGACACAAATAGGAGACTAAGGCGAAGCCAAATTCCTACCCTTACCCACACAATTTCCAACATCTAGTGATGAAGCAAGAGGAATTAACTATGGTAAGGGAGAAATTAACATACCATTGACAATATTCACTTCCTTCAAATCCTTTTTTGAAGTATCCTCCACTCCCTTAGGAACTAAGTCCATAACCCTCTAGCCTCCAACTTCTAGACCACCCCTTGTTGGAAAAACCTTCAAGCCATACATCTTAAAAGGTCATGACCTTTTCCTCCCCCTGCACCTTCTTCCGTACCTTCTTTTTGTAATTCCACAAGGTAGGAGGAGACTTACACTCTCTCCAAATATGCCCTAAACCATGACATGATACACACCAAAATGGCATCTTCCAGTAATCAAGTTTCTATGTGAAAGAATATTCCCCCCACTCTACATCAATTTATGTCAGAAGACCCCTCCTAAGATCGATTTCAATCATATCACTCATTTATTTCATAATCAAAATTATTTATTTATAATAATTAAAAACTGTAATATTCCTTATATAAAAAAACAAAATATTCTTTTGAAAAATATAATATATTATAATTAAGATACTCATAAGCAAATATAACATTCACCATACAATACAACATGACGTCCCATTAAGTAAACTTAGACATGGAAAAATTAAATTAGATATAGCATTTTCCTTTGACTAAACTTGAAAAAAATATGTATTATAAATTAACAAGAGGAGCTGCAGAGCAGCAAGTCCCTGCTGGTAGGGTAGGGATGCATGGGCGATGTCGAGTATTTATATGCTAGGTAAAGATGATTTTTCTTGGGGATGTGGGGCTTTCATTCCTTGTACAAGAGCTACCGTGAATTTGATCAAATTTTCTAAAACTCAGGTTTCTGTGAATTCTAACTCAAACCATAGGAATCCTGAGCACAAAATAAGTCTAGTAACTGTAGGGAGGTGTATGCAAGAAAACTATTATAAATATTGTTTTTGTTATCTCAATTTTGAATCATGTTCATATTAACATGGAATACATGTTATGTGCCCCGGATATGTTTATAAATTGTGTAGTATGTGAATAAACGGCTTTAAGATCGATTCAAACGAAGAAAAAAAAATTTAACTACCTAGGTTTAGGTGTTAATTTTTTTGAGTGCAAGATCTTACCAAGGTGTGAAATCTAACATGGTATTAGATATTTTTTATTGAAATCCTCGAGAAGTATCCAGCCGCCAACACCACATATATGTGCCACGTCAATGCAACCACTGAAATTAAAAACAAATGTGGCAATTTTTTCCCTATCAACTTGGCAATGAATTTATAATGTTCTACACTCAGCAAAGTTGTGCACATATCAATGCTCATGTTCGAAACATAATCTTATAACATGGCAGAGAGCTTTAAATATGTACTTTTTAGTGACTCTAGGAATGTAATAAGCTACAGCTATGTCCACATCTACAATGTCTAAAGCTCATGTAAAATATGTCCACATGTATATTCCATGCAACGCATATATCATGAGCTCCAGTGCACATATGTATTACATGCAACACATTGTCCATAAGTTGATGTAGTCATTGACTCAAGATGGCAGAAAATCACATGTGTTTTCCATCTACCTATGAGTCACAACTCACAACTCTGATGGTCTCATCAACCTCAGTATAGTTTCACATAGGACCCTAGTTAGTTCAAGCTATAGAGGGAGAAGGGGAAGGACAAAACCCTCACTCACGTGTCTTCAACTTCATTTTTGGCCACCCAGATTCGAAATCCATCTATTTTCTCCTATAGAACAAAATTTGAGCTTGTTTAGTAAGAAATATATCAAGTCCAGGTAGTTCATGGTTTTGTTTGTTTTCATAAACGAGAATGAATAAAAATCATTTTCACAGACCAACCGGTCAATCTGGTTCAGATAAAGAGCTAATGGGTAATCAAACTTTCTACTTATATCTATATAATGTTGGATAATGGGCATTTGGCCTCCCTTAATGGCATTCATTTTTCAAAAAAGTGTGATTGCCATTTTATTCTGTAAAGAAAAAGGATGGAGTTGGATGGGGTATTGTCTGATAATGTTGCATAGGAAAGATGACTCTTCGTCCTCTATCTTGTCTATGGTTGTATTGCACATATAGATATAGAGGTTCATAACTTGGATGTTATGGGGGGCTAACAAAGACATTTAGATGAAGAACCATACCCCGCACGAGGAAAGATCCATAACTGGGGGGCATCATTGGAAGAATCGAAAATACCAACACCCAGAGGTGTTGTTCAAGTTCAAATTGCATAGTAGTTTCAACCCACGGGAGTCGATCGTATCACATGTCGAGCCATTGGAGCTACAAGCGGACAATTTAGAAGAAATGGTGGGTAAGCTTCTTCGTGAATCCAGCCTTTGTTGTTTCTTCTTGGTCAACATAATGATAACCAACTACATAATCTAATATGTAACAAGTAAATATTACAATGCTAATAATGGGCCCAATAATACCAAAAACTTATATTGTCTTAATAATAGGATTCTAGCTTTTATGTTACATAGAATCTATGTGAATCAGCCCAAACACAACAATAGATATCTTATTAAACATGAGTTATGGCAGTCACCCAGTTAAGAAACAAGTTCAATCTTGTCGTATATGTGTAACTAGAAAATTAGTGAACTTAAACCCATTTTTTTAGCTGCAAGGAGATATCTCTTGAAACCTAGCTTGTTTTGGAGATTTGTCAAATTGTAAGTGATAAAGTCATATAACCCTAATTATTCTGGTTTGGAGAAATTGTAAATTGAAAATCAGTGAGCTATCCTAGAATGGTAAATAATGTTTTAATTTGAGTTTGAATATCCAGATATATAAGTTAGAAGCTTACCAGAGAAAGGAATCGTTGCTTTCTCAAGCTTGCCAATTCTCCACAAAATAGAGATATGGAGTTGATAAGGATCTTTCTCATTATTCTCTTTCCTTGCACAGAAAGGAATATGAAGTTGCTCTTTCCCTGCACAGAAAAATTGCATGCAATGTCGGGTAAGAAGAGAATTGCAGGAAAACTATGTAAGAAAAATATATATCTCTAAGTGAAGTATAGATATTACCTTTGTCTTTGCACTAGTTGTGCATATGCTTATTTTGTGTTTAGTTGTGCATATGCTTATTCTATGTTTTTTTTATGTCTGCATGTCCTACAACAACATGCACTAGAAAGTTCCTGAACAGGCACACAAAAATGATATTCTACCAAACCAAATGCATAATCGGAGCAAAGTTCCTGGGGAGGATTTAGAAAATGAAAGGCACAAGATAAGAGCAGCACCAAGAGAAAAGGAGCATGCTAGAGCTTGCATGTCGAGCATACCTATAACCAAATTTTCATTGAACTTACAACCACCACGTTGTTGTCAATGAAAATCATATTTTAAGATCATAGTAGGAAAAGGATTACAATGGGAAAATATACATTTAATGTTAGAGAAGTAATGTTAGGCTTACTTCTAGCATTACTTCACTTTGGAGAAAGTTATTAAGCAAAGGTGTTTTAATCTAAGGTTTAAATGCTCAATGTGGCTCTATGCCTTGGGATGAGGCCAAATAAGACCTCAAACAAAAAAATCTTTGGATAAAAAATGAAATGTGAGTTAAAAAATAGTATGAGTCTCTAGAAACTTTGATTAAAATAGTTAAATTGTCTTGATTTGCTTGTATGGATTAATAGAACAATGAAAACCGATTATTAATAGTCCTCCAGCCCAAAGGGCAGGGACTAATAAGACATTTAGCATGAGATAAATACAAAATATAATATTACATATTACATTGTTTTAAAAAGATTAACAATTTTTGAATGGGATTTTAAAAAATAATAATAATAAAGTTTACGAATATTTATATAAAAATAATTTAAAAACATTAAAAAATACATAATATTGTTTTATTTAACATTACTTCTATGAAGAATCCAAAGTTTGGTTTAATCGAAGGATTCTCGTACTCAAAACTTTAGGGGACAAGGGAGCATCAACGTAGGGTTCCATAATAATAATAATTAAAAATTTTAATAATGAATGGTGTCATAATCTTTGAGCCTTCCATTTGGTTTTTGGAAAATCAAAAATATTTGGAACAACCCATGTGACACAAATTGAATGAATGTGAAAAAAAACTATATATAACATAAATTAATTAATCAATAAAAACTTAACCCAGGTGACACAAATTGAAAGAATGTGAAAAAAAACTATATATAACATAAATTAATTAATCAATTAGTAAGGTATCAATAAAAACTTAAAAACTTAACCCGTGTGACACAAATTGAATGAATGTGAAAAAAAACTATATATAACATAAATTAATTAATCAATTAGTAAGGTATCTGTGGTAAAAATTTCAGCTTCTAGTGCATCTTAAATTTGTAGATACACTTTGTGGAAGATAGGGTATCTAACTAGTCCTATTGAATAGTCTCAAAAGGTGTTCCAGGTAAAACAATTATAACTTCTTCCTAGAGTATCCAAATTGAGTGGGGCCAGTTTAATTGGATAGTGGACAGTCTATAGTATTTCAGGTACGAGTTTCAGAATTTTATATCAATTATGTTGTGCGGGGCACGCTATACAAGTGAGATCTCCTGAAAAGGCCAAAAATCAGCCAATTGTGGGGAAGTTACCGTAAATTCTACTTGGCACATCCAATTTTGATCAGACATGTGGCATTGCAGAGAAGAAATATAAAAGAACTGCATAAAATAAAGTTTCATACCCAGAAGGGTTGAAACTTGGGAGATACAACAGAAGAAAGATTGTCTAGCAGAACCACCTCAAAATCAAGGTTCAAAAGTGATACTTGGCCAACATGCCACCCAAAAAGGGAACTTCTA
>ML781840.1:966644-981450 GCA_009831015.1 Picea engelmannii
GAACAAAGACTATATTTAGAAGAACAACAAAAATGGGTAACCAAGATATTGGGTTATGATTTTGAAATCGTCTATAAAAAGGGGAAGCAAAATGTTGTGGCAGATGCACTCTCAAGAAAGGATGAAGATGTTGAGGCCTTTCTTTGTGATATCTCAATCATCCAACCCAATTGGATAATAGAAGCAAGGGATGAATGGAAGACTGACGAAAAAGTGTGGACTCTCATTCAAAGGTTCCAGCAAGATTTCAGTGCATCAGATACATTTACATGGAAAAATGATTCACTATGGTACAAAGATCGTTTATATTTATGTAAGAACTCCCAACTCAAACAAAAGGTATTATTGGAATTGCACACCTCTCCAGTAGGAGGGCACTCGGGATTTTTTAAAACCTACCATAGAGTCAAGAAGGATATTTTTTGGGATGGCCTTAAAACTGATGTTCAAAGGTTGGTGGCAGAATGTTTGGTTTGCCAACAAAATAAGGTGGAAACAATTAAGAACCCCAGTCTTTTACAACCATTAGCCATCCCAAGTCAACGTTGTGAGGAGGTTTCCATGGACTTCATCACAGGGTTACCGAAGTCTAAAGGAAATAGTGTCATCATGGTGATTGTTGATAAACTAACCAAGTACGCACACTTTTGTGCACTCTCTCATCCCTTCAAAGCTAGTACAGTTGCCACTGCATTCATGGAGATAGTTCAAAAGCTACATGGCAGCCCAAATATTATTGTAAGTGACAGAGATCCCATCTTCATTGGACATTTTTGGACAGAATTATTTTCTTGTTTGGGTACACAATTGGCTCATAGATCATCCTATAATCCTCAATCTGATGGACAAACTGAGATAGTGAACAAATGTCTGGAAGGCTACCTTTGTTTCTTTGTCTCTGATAAAAAAACACAATGGTTCAAATGGTTACCCTTCGCAGAATGGTGGTATAACACTTCCTTTCATACTGCAACAAAAATGACACCATTTATGGCACTCTATGGATACCACCCTCCTTCCATCACTTCTTCTCTAAAAGAAAAATCTAAGGTTCAAGCAGTGGAAGATCACATCAAGAATCAACAACAAGTTCTCCAAATATTAAAGGACAACCTAACCATGGCACAGAATCACTTGAAACAACAAGCAGATCAACATCGTAGTGAAAGAAATTTTGAAGTAGGGGATTGGGTGTTTTTAAGACTACAACCATACAAACAGATGTCCCTCAAGCAAGCCAAGAAGGATAATAAATTATCACCAAAGTACTATGGCCCTTATAAGGTGTTGCAAAAGATTGGTACTATGGCATACAAATTGGAGTTGTCTGCATCTTCACGAGTACACCCAGTTTTCCATGTTTCATGCTTAAAGAAGGTTATAGGCGACAAGATCCCAGTTCAAACTATATTGCAAGAACTTGACGAGGAAGGAAAAATCATATTGGAGCCTGAAGCCATCACTGACAAAAGAATTCACCAACTGAGGAATAGATCCATTTCAGAGTATCTCATTAAATGGAGGAAACTACCGGCTGAAGATTCTACTTGGGAAGATGAGTCTTTTATACAGAAGCATCCAGAGTTACTTAAGCGTTGCGGACAACACTTGTCTCAAGGGGAGGGGCAAGAATTGTATTAGATAATTCTATCCATAAAAAGATTCTTGTTTTTAATGGGTTTTCTAGTTTCCAATTAAACTTCCACCACCAAACCCTATCATTCCTCAAATATACCTCCAACGTAACTTACGGCAAGGCCTCGTAACCTAGTTTTTTTGTAAGGGTCCCAACAACTTTTTTTTTGACCACTTCATCTCATCATCCTAGTCCTATAACACAATTCCATAATGTTTAAACAGAGTGACGCAATTAGACCACTCATTTACAACATTTCTTGGTAAGTTTAAGTCCTCGGCTGAACACCAATCCTAAAACCAACCACCAAGCCCCACCTGTTTAGAAACATCAACTAATATTGAAAAACCCTTTGAATGAATCTCTTCTAGCAAAGGAGGGTATAATATAAAGTTACCTTGATAACCTATCCAAGGATCTTCACCCAACCTTGCCTTATCCCCTCTTCCAATCTTCCAGTTTACCTACTTACCAATAATTGGGAAATCCTTGACCAATCCTTTCCAAACTATTAAAGAACCCTTAAAATATTTTGTTCCCAGCCTCACTCAGTCCTCAACAAACCAGCCCCAAAGATATTTTGACTTCAAAAAAATTTCCCATAGTCCATTAACAAAGAGGAGCCTTCATGGGATTTTTGTTGCCAAGGCTTGGTTAAATACATGGATATTTTTTAAACACGGGAACCGTCTAGTAAGCCCTCTTGCACTTATTGTGTTCACAATAGGCCTTATTTATTAAAACTGGTCTTCATACATAACAATAACTATCTATTATTATTCCCCTTGGGTACCTCCATAGGTAATATTATTCCCCTAACTACACTACAATTTGACCAAAGGGATCTCTTCAATTTCCTTTTTTCCTATTCAAAGAAATTTAAAGCCATTTTTTCTTATCTTGACAAGTATCCCTTTAGGTATGTGAGCTATCAATATCCAATAAACAAGTATGATTTCAAGTACAGACTTGAAAAGAACCAGACCACCTCCTCTAGAAATCCATTTGTTGCACCAAAAAGATGTTTTTGCTTCAATATGCTTGTACAACCACAACTAATTAGCAAATTTGTAATCATTAGGTTTTAAATGGAACCCTAAATATTTGAGTCCTTGATCCAAACTTTCTGAAGTGAAAGGGAGTACTTAATAGATTTGTCTTTCTAACTCATCTCCCAACCCATTAAAAAGCATACAACATCTGATTAAGTTTTCTTCCATTCTTATTGCTCCACAATAAGTGTCCAAAAGGGGTTTATAATGTCTTATCTACCTTAGGGATCCATGTGCAAAAATCAAGATATCATCTACAAAAAGTGGATGGGAGATGTAAATTGAACCTACAACTTAGATATCATCGATGACTCCTTCCCTTCTAGCCCCCATAATCAATCAACTTAATCATTTTTCTACCAGTAAAAACAAGAAGGGGGACACAGGGAAACCTTGCTTGAGCACTCTTGAAGCATTAAAGAAGCCTAAAGGAGATCCATTGATAAACATAAAAAAAATAGGCTAAGGACACACAACATAAAATCCAATTGACAGTTTGTAGATTCATACCCATTCATAAAAGCACCAATTTGATATAAACCAATTTATTTTTCATGTTCCTTTGATAAAGCAATATTCATAACCACATATGGAAACTTTTCAAGCTTGATGGTGTGTAGGCCCTCTTGAGTTGTGCCCACTACATCATGACTCGTTCTATTAAAAAGGAACCCAAATTGTTTGTAATGCCCCTAGGTCGAAGCCCATTGCAAATATAAATGTAATTGTACATATAGGAAGATGAACAAGCATACTTTCAGGCCAGAGTTCCTTTGTATGAATGTATTTTGAGGCCAGAGTTCTTGTGTGGTTATTGGGTTGGTGAGCCAGAAGTTAAAAGTCCAATGAGCCTATTTTTGTAAAATGCAATTACACTCAATTTTAATGAAAACACATCATTGTTACAGACCATCCATGTAAAAGAGTATGAGGGGGTAAACTCCACCAGAATGGGAAAGGGGGGCTAAGAGTCTGGGGAAAATGGGCTTTTTCTAGGGGGCTTAATCCCAAAGGAATATTTTATTAATATTCCCAAAAATATATAAAGTATAAAGTATGGATATTTAAATATATCCTAAATCCTTATGTTGAGGAATGTATCACCTTGTGACAGAATCCTTGTGGAACAAGGATAATTCCCAACATGACAAGTGTCAAGTTGGGGAACATGAAAATATAATTGGGGAAATTTAGTTCCTTTGGGGGATCTTCCCATTATCATTTGCACCTCACTACCTCCATGCTATTGTCATGTGTACCTTCATGTTGCTAGTACATGTACATGTACCAAGACCTTGGTTAGATTAGGAGTTGGAATGAAGAGGCGGGTTGTCAAGCCCATAGGACATTGAACAAATAGGTTGTCAGGCCCATAGGACATTGAACAAATGGGTTGTTAGACCCATGAAAATTCTCTCCAAGTGAGAGAACTGCTGGGAATTTGATTTACCAAGGTGCCAAACTACAGCTACAGGGCTCTGTGACTTCCTGTCTTACCTGTTGTTGACGCCCTGGAAGGGAAGTGGGGTAGTCGAAGGAATATTGAGTAGAGAAGGGGCACACTTCCTGGGGTGGGAAAGGCATGTGGGGAATGAGGGACTATAGGTTGTTAGTTTAAGTTGGCACCGATGTCTGAGTTTGTATGTGATTAAAGAGACCTTAGCATGGTTAGAAATACTTTACCTGGGTGGAATTTAGCCCTGGCTCTGGGGCGACCCACTGCTGAGAGTTTATGAGAAATGTGGTCTAAGGATGGGAGGAACATGGAAGGTCTGCATGCATTTGGTGTTATTTTTACTAAAGATACGTGTTTATTATATGTTAATTTATGTGTTATGTTAATATTTATTCAATTATTCTTATGGGTTTTTTGTATATGTTGTATTTGTATATAGATGTTGTTATCTGCATTAATCTAAGCAATTGCAGAAGTATAACAATTACAAAGTGGTATGAGAGTTGTAATTGGGAGAGTTTTGTATGATGTGGCCCAACCTGGGTGGTTGGGAACGTTACATTGTTCCTGATAAATAAAACTAGATAGCATCCCCTTCAAGCTATTAGCTATGACTTTGGAAATTACTTTATATATAAGGTTGCATAAAGACATAGCCCATAAATATTCAAAGGATTGAGGATCATTCTTTTTTGGGACGAGGGCAATGAAAGTTGAATTTAATGCTCGCAAGACTTTCCCTAAAAGTCTAGATTCATCTATTACCCTTAACAATTCCCCTTCTACAAAATCATAAAATCCAATATAACATTCCACGAGCCATCCATTTTTCACTTGGCTCTTTGACTTCTTGAATGAATGTAGGACTCCCTTCAATTCATATTTTGTCACTTTGGTGTCTAATTGTTCATTCGTCCTTTGATCAAAACTCCTAGGAAAGGTCCTTACCTCCTTCATCATATCTTCAATATTTTCTATGTCAGGCTCTTGAAATAATTTTTGGAAATTAATCTTGCTTGCACTTGCAATATTCTTGAAGGACTTTTCCCTTGTACCATCAACTACCCCAACTTCCCAAATTTTGTTCACGTTTTTCCTATAATTTGTAAAATTGTGCAAGAATTTGGTATTGTTGTATCCCTCAGCAAGCCATGTAGCTAAACTTTTCATCCCTCATTTAGTTTCTTCATTGTCCAAGATAAAAAAAAAATTATTTCTTCAAGAACTTTTAGAGAATGAAACACCATAAATATTTGTATTAAACAAAGAGGCTATATTTCATTCTACTTCAATCAACTCCTATTTTTTTCCTTCTAACCCAATATGTTGCAAGTTTTTTTACTTGTTTTAAGTTACTATCAAATTGATACATGGCAGGTCCCCCGTAAGAGGCATCATACATCCTCCAATTACTAGAAATGATCAAAATAAACAATCCATCTTAAAGTTGGGCATTGTTGAACTTAAAAAGAGCTGGAGGCTTCTCATCAACTTCTTCTAGCTAGAGAAGAATTGGGGGTGGTCAAAGGAGCCTCTAGACCCTACCCAATATTTATATCTTCCTACCTCTTCCAACACCTCCCCAGCCACAATAATTCTATCAAATCTTTTAGAAATCCCATCTCTTCCTCTCCTATAATTACTCCATGTTGGGACTAACTTCATAGGTTCCACATTAACTAAAGCAAGCTCATCAAAATATTAGAGTAGTTTTCTAGAGGATCAACCCTAGAATCCTCTCCCAAAACCCCCCTGGAATTTAGTGTTAGATTTAAATGTTCCCCCACAATTAAATTATCACCAACCAAAGACGGTCGATCCTTTAACATGTCCCAATATGTATTTTTGTCCCCATAAAGACCATTAACATTCACAAACCTAAAATAATTCCCTAGCGCCTTAGCTTTCCCTTCTAGAATGATACCTACAAAAATGACATGTGTGGAAATAACATCAATGCTTCAATTCCACCTAGTCACAAGACCCCTAGATAAACCCTCTAAATCAATGGTGCAAAAAACTCCATTTATTTAAGAAAGAAGACAACACATATATGGCCTTAGAAACTAAGCACAATGTTTTCTGAAACAACACAACATACAATTTTGTAGACAAAATAGACTCTTTTGCGAGCTATAAACTTTGGAGCACCCCCAACCTCTTTCACATTGAATGATAAAACTATCATTATGACACATTTTGGGGGATTTACCTGATATAAGTACCCCTTTAATGGTCACATGTTTTCCCTCTAGAACTTCTTTCAATGCCTTCAACATAGATAGGGAGATATTGGATTTTTGTTTTGATGGGTATAGGTTTTCTTGGGACTAAGGCAAGACCTCCCTCCACTTCTCCCTTATCCTACATATAAGAAGTCTTTCAAGGATGCAATTGGTATTTAGTCTGAAACAAATGCTTTGGGGGCTTGGTCATGTCAATAAATTTGAAATGATTCAAAGGGTTTCCAAAGGAAGAAAAACCCACCTCTCTCGATGTGTTTAACACCTTTACAACCTAGAGATTTGCTACAAGATAACCTCTTAGGGAGATAAAAATAGGAGACATGGGTGAAGCCAAATTCCTACCCTTACCCACACAATTTCCAACATCTAGTAATGAAGCAATAGAAATTAACTATGGTAAGGGAGAAATTAACATAGCATTGACATTATTCACTTCATTCGAATCCTTTTGTGAAGTATCCTCCACTCCCTTAGGAACTAATTCCATAACCCTCTAGCCTCCAACTTCTAGACCACCCCTTGTTGGAAAAACCTTTGAGCCATCCATCTTCAAAGGTCATGACCTTTTCCTCCCCCTGCACCTTTTTCCATACCTTATTTTTGTAATTCCACAAGGTAGAAGGAGACTTACACTCTCTCCAAAGATTCCCTAAACCATGACATGATGCACACCAAAATGGCATCTTCCAGTAATCAAGTTTCTATGTGAAGGAATATTCCCCCCATTCTACATCAATTTATGTCGGAAGACCTCTCCTAAGATCGATTTCAACCAAAACCTTTTTCATTCTTTTGTTAAGGCTAAGCCAAATATCTATGTCCATTGCTACAAACCTTTCAATGGAGTTCACAACTACTAACAAAGGTTATTTGCACCATAATTCTAGAGGATAGCCCGAGAGAAGGACTCACAAGTGTTTAATGACCATAGGTTCTCGGCTTTGATCAAAACCAAGGTACCAAGATTTTAAAACCAAACTAGAAGGCCACCAGAGCCAAGAACACAAGAGAATCTTCTCTACATTAAGTTTCCTTCTCATTTCGAAGCACAAACAACCTCTAATGATAAAGGGAAACAAGGGTAAATAACCCAACAAAATCTTCCAACCAATTCCCAACCAAACTTACAAAGACACTCCTACCACCAACTTCCCCATAAACCTGTCGACCAAAGCTAGCTTTGACAAAGCCTCCACTCTTTCCAACCCAACATCTCAACCAAGCACAATTTTGATCCTCTTCAACCATTGTCTCATCGGTTTAACCTTTTTGCACTTCTTGACACAACCCAACTCACCCAATAAACCTAGGTTGATTTGGCCAGAGCATGGGGAAACCTTTGGAGGAGAGGCAAACTCTAATGAATAACGAGACCCCTCCAAGCCATGCAAAGTAAACAATTCAACATAATTTGGCCTATGGATTGAATGCCCTTACAGTGCGGTGACCTGTAGGTCATGTGCGCCATGATATGGCACAACCTTTTCCTCCCTCTTATGATTGCCATTTGGAACATAACTAACTAAATCCGCAAGGCCTTGATCCTTTGTTAGGTCAACATTAAACACACATGTGCTCTACCAAACCTCCAACAACTTGTCTTGTAAGCATAAAATAACATGTGTGCTAAAATCTTCATCCTCTCCATAGTCAATCAAATGGAAGTCATGATCCATAATGTCAATGTTCAAACCATATCACTCATTTATTTCATAATCAAATTTATTTTATTTATAATAATTAAAAACTGTAATATTCCTTATATAAAAAAACAAAATATTCTTTTGAAAAATATAATATATTATAATTAAGATACTCATAGCCAAATATAACATTCACCATACAATACAACATGATGTCCCATTAAGTAAACTTAGATATGGAAAAATTAAATTAGATATAGTATTTTCCTTTGACCAAACTTGAAAAAAATATGTATTATAAATTAACAAGAGGAGTTGCAGAGCAGCAAGTCCCTACCGGTAGGGTAGGGATGCATGGGAGATGTCGAGTATTTATATGCTAGGTAAAGATGATTGTTCTTGGGGATGTGGGGCTTGCATTCCTTGTACAAGAGCTACCGTGAATTTGATCAAATTTTCTAAAACTCATGTTTATGTGAATTCTAACTCAAACCATAGGAATCTTGAGCACAAAATAAGTCTAGTTGCTCACATATGTGTTTGTGAGGGAAAACGTTTTCATGTGCCTTAGACTTTGCATATTTATTATAATTGTATTAGTTTATTATAAGTGTAACTGAAGGGAGGTGTATGCAAGAAAACCGTTATAAATACTTCTTTTGTTATCTCAATTTTGAATTGTGCTCATATTAACGTGGAATACATGTTATGTGGCCCAGATATGTTTATAAATTGTGTAGTATGTGAATAAACGGCTTTAAGATCGATTCAAATGGAAAAAAAAATTAACTACCTAGGTTTAGGTGTTAATTTCCTTGAGTGCAAGATCTTACCAAGGTGTGAAATCTAACATGGTATTAGATATTTTTTATTGAAATCCTCTAGAAGTATCCGGCCGCCAACACCACATATATGTGTCACGTCAATGCAATCACTGAAATTAAAAATAAATGTGGCAATTTTTTCCCTAGCAACTTGGCAATGAATTTACAATGCTCTGCACTCAGCAAAGTTGTGCACATATCAATGCTCATGTTCGGCACATAATCTTATAAAATGGCAGAGAGCTTTAAATATGTACTTTTTAGTGACTCTGGGAATGTAATAAGCTACAACTATGTCCACATCTACAGTGTCTAAAGCTCATGTAAAATATGTCCACATGTATATTCCATGCAACGCATATATCATGAGCTCTAGTGCACATATGTATTACATGCAACACATTGTCCATAAGTCGATGTAGTCATTGACGCAAGATGGTGGAAAATCACATGTGTTGTCCATCTACCTGTGAGTCACAACTCACAACTCTGATGGTCTCATCAAACTCGGTATAGTTTCACATAGGACCTTGGTTAGCTCGAGCTATAGATGGAGAAGGGGAAGGACAAAACCCTCACTCACGTGTCTTCAACTTCATTTTTGGCCACCCAGATTCGGAATCCATCCATTTGCTCCTGCAGAACAAAATTTGAGCTTGTTTAGTCAGAAATATATCAATTCCAGGTAGTTCGTGATTTTGTTTATTTTCATAAATGAGAATGAATAAAAATCATTTTCACAGACCAACTGATCAATCTGGTTCAGATAAGGAGCTAATGGGTAATCAATCTTTCGACTTATATCTATATAATGTTGGATAATGGGCATTTGGCCTCCCTTAATGGCATTCGTTTTTCAAAAAAGTGTGATTTCCATTTTATTCTTTAAAGAAAAAGGATGGAGTTGGATGGGGTATTGTCTGATAATGTTGCATGGGAAATATGACTCTTCTTCCTCTATCTTGTCTATGGTTGTAGTGCACATATAGATACAGAGGTTCCTAACTTGGATGTTATGGGGGGCGAACAAAGACATTTAGATGAAGAACCATACCCCACATGAGGAAAGATCCATAACTGGGGCCATCATTGGAAGAATCGAAAATACCAACACCCAGAGGTATTGTTCAAGTTCAACTTGCGTAGTAGGTTCAACCCATGGGAGCTGATCGTATCACATATCAAGCCATTGGAGCTACAAGCAGACAATTTAGAAGAAATGGTGGGTAAGCCTCTTCGTGAATCCAGCCTTTGTTGTTGCTTCTTGGTCAACATAATGATAACCAACTACATAATCTAATATGTAACAAGTAAATATTACAATGCTAATAATGGGCCCAATAATACAAAAAACTTATATTGTGGTAATAATAGGATTCTAGCTTTCATGTTACATAGAATCTATGTGAATCAGCCCAAACCCAAAGATAGAGATCTTATTAAACATGAACTATGGCAGTCGCCCAATTAAGAAACAAGTTCAATCTCGTCGTATATGTGTAACTAGAAAATTAGTGAACTTAAACCCATTTTTTTTAGCTACAAGGAGATATCTCTTGAAACCTTGCTTGTTTTGGGGATCTGTCAAATTGTAAGTGATAAAGTCGTATAACCCTAATTATTTTGGTTTGGAGAAATTGTAAATTGAAAATTAGTGAGCTATCCTAGAATGGTAAATAACGTTTTAATTTGAGTTTGAATATCCAAATATATAAGTTAGAAACTTACTAGAGAAAGGAATTGTTGCTTTCTCAAGATTGTCAATTCTCCACAAAATAAAGATATGGAGTTGATAAGGATTTTTCTCATTATTCTCTTTCCTTGCACAGAAAGGAATACGAATTTGTTATTTCCCTACACAGAAAAATTGCATGCAATACGAGGTAAGAAGAGAATTGCAGGAAAACTACGTAAGAAAAATATATATCTCTAAGTGAAGTATAGATATTACCTTTGTCTTTGCACTAGTTGTGCATATGCTTATTCTGTGTTTAGTTGTGCATATGCTTATTCTATGTTTTCTCTATGCCTGCATGTCTTGCAACAACATGCACTGGAAAGTTCCTGAACAGGCACACAAAAATGATATTCTACTGAACCAAATGCATAATCGGAGCAAAGTTCCTAGGGAGGATTCAGAAAATGAAAGGCACAAGATAAGAGCAGCACGAAGAGAAAAGGAGCATGCTAGAGCTTGCATGTCGAGCATACCTATAGCCAAATTTTCATTGAACTTACAATCGCCATGTTGTTGTCAGTGAAAAGCATATTTCAAGATCATAGTACGAAAAGGATTACAATGGAAAAATATACATTTAAAGTTAGAGAAGTAATGTTAGGCTTACTTCTAGCATTACTTCACTTTCGAGAAAATTATTGAGCAAAGGTGTTTTAATTTAAGGTTTAAATGTTCAATGTGGCTCTATGACTTGGGATGAGGCCAAATAAGACCTCAAACAAAAAAAAACTTTGGATAAAAAATGAAATGTAAATTAGAAAATTGTATGAGTCTAGAAACTTTGGTTAAAATAGTTAAAATATCTTGATTTACATGTATGGATTAATAGAACAATGAAAACCGATTACTAATAATCCCTGGGCTCGAAGGAGACTAATAAGACATTTACCATGAGATAAATATAAAATATAATATTATCTATTACATTGTTTTAAAAAAATTAACAAATAAATGGAATTTTTAAAATAATAATAATAAAGTTTAAAAATATTTATATAAAAATAATTTAAAAACATTAAAAATTATATAATATTATTTTATTTAACATTACTTCTAAGAAGAATCGAAAGTTTGGTTTAATCAAAGGATTCCCGGACGTCAAAAGTTTAGGGGACAACGGAGCATCAACGTAGGGTTTCATAATAATAATAATTAAAAATTTAATAATGAATGGTGTCATAATCTTTGAGCTTTCCATTTGGTTTTTGGGAAATAAAAAATATTTGGAACAACCCGTGTAACACAAATTGAATGAATGTGAAAAAAACTATATATAACATAAATTAATTAATCAATAAAAATTTTAAATTATATATAAATTACAAAATTAATATTAATATAAATGAGATAGACAATATAATTTTATAAGTTAATTTTTATTAAATTGTTGAATGAGTAAATATAATATATCATAAAAACTTTTAAATTATACATAAATTATAAAATAACATAAAAACTTTTAAATTATATATAAATTATAAAATTAGTATTAATATAAATGAGATAAACAATAAAATTTTATAAACAATTATATATAAATTATAAAATTAATATTAATATAAATGAGATTTTATATAAATTATAAAATTAATATTACTATAAATGAGATAGGCAATATAATTCTATAGGTTAATGTTTATTAAATTGTTGAATGAGTAAATATAGTATACCATAAAGATCAATTTGTGCACGTACTTATATACAATATAAAATTTACAATGGTTCAGCATATTAGAATATATGTCGTTTTCTAATGGTTCGGTTATAGAATATTAAGCAATTTACAATATCTTGTTTTATTGACTTCCACCAAAAGAGGTATTTGTACAATGTAAATCAAATGTTTTGTGTTTTGTTTCAATACTATGGTTTAAATTTTGATCCATATTTAATATGTATTGTTTATCTATATGATGATGATGATGAACGTTCACTAAAATTTAATTGGTCTATCAGACTTTAAGAGAGTAAGTGATTACTTATGATTCTTTAGAATTTTATTTTTATGCTCAAAAAGCATTAAGATGAATGTGAGTGTATTATGTCAAAAGTATTATGTAACAATTTATTGCCATGTTTATTATACGTAGATACTTATTTTAATTATGCATGGTTGTATTGTCACTTTCATGTTTTGAATAGTTATTGTCACTTGACTCGTCACTATTAGATATAGTAATATTAAAATCACAAAGTGGAAATTATAAAAGTGGCACATTCAAAAATGTGTCTTGCTCACACAATTCCTATACTTTTTTCTCTACTTCCAATGTATAGTAAAGTGATGAAAAAAAAGATTCAAAAATGTGTCTTGCTCACACAATTCCTATACTTTTTTCTCTACTTCCAATGCATAGTAAAGTGATGAAAAGAAAGAGTTTCGGTTATACTAATATGATAATTACCAACTCAATTGATATTATGTACAAATCAGGATTTGGGATAATATTAATGTTAAAAATATAAATAACCAAACATACATCATAATTATAAAACACATATCCACAATTACATTGTATTTATAAAAATCATATAATTCACAAATTAATTTAAATTATGTCATGAGAACATTGCACATAATAATTTAAATAACTTAATTATTGCACATAATAATTTAAATAACTTAATATTTAATTTAATTGTTATTAAAACTTTTCATTCTCCACTAATACTAATTTTGTTAGTAAAACTTTTTCATTCTCCATTAATATAAATTTTCAATAGCACGAACTCTCTAATGTAAGTTATACAATATTATTATTTTTTGGTATTTTCCTTATGTCATGTGGGGATACCTATGGGAATTCCAACTTATTTTCTTTGTTTTCAAATAGGGTCTAGTATAATCCAAATAGGGTCTAGCCTTTGTATGGTAGCAGATAATTCTACAATGTTAGGCATGAAATCGAACTCAATAAAAATACAATTTTTGTGTTTGCATGATCCTCTTGAGTTATTAATGCATCTTGTAATGTTCCTATGCACGGATAGTTGTTTATGTATACATTCTGATGAGTTTAGGAAAATGACATAATTACATATGGAATATTAAAATGGTGCTAATTGGAGGTCGTCAATACGAAGATATTGCTACCCATAGAAAGGATTTAATGTAACATCTCCTTAAAAACCTTAAAAAGGCACATGTGGTGATGTTATAATAAATAGGCCTAAGCCTACCCCTAGGATTTTAGAATGACCTATCATGAAACTCTTTCCACAATGTAAGAAAGGAACTCCTATAAGGGTCATAGGCTAAAATGCAAGGCATGTATTATACAAGGATATGGTGTATTTTTGTTGATATAAGTATTGTTTTTGTCAGGGATATCTTCATCATTAGCATATTTTCTCACATTAAGTTGGACACTTTATGTAGGAAGAGACTGATCCGGATTTATGTAGGAACACAATGAAATACAGAAATACACATAAACACAGAGATGCAGCGGAAATAAAACTTCATTTCATTAATAACAAATGGCTGAAATATGCTTACAGACATAATGGAAATAAACTAGCTAGGGCGCTGGTAGCTTATCTCTGAGAAGAGATGTGGCCGCTACTCGCATCTGTGAGAAGATGATTACAATGAGGCTCTGAAGGCCCTTTTACAATAAACAGGAATGCCAAAAGTCCTAGACATCCAAAAACCTAACCCTGGGAGATGAAGCACCAAAAGTCATGTGGGCCCCGTTTGGGTAAGTTGGTGCATCAACTTCCCGGGGTCATAACTTTTGCATACGATCTCCGTTTTAGGTGTATGATAGCTCGTTGGAAAGATCTATCTGAGGCCTATAATGATCGAGACAAAATAACATCGTTTAGGGCCTCAAAATGGCCCCAGAAGTTCAAGACCCAAAAAAAACTGCTAAAAATAGTAAACTGTGCGAAAACTGAAAAATTGAAAGAAGCAATGGTGGGGGTCCAAGTGGAATAGGTGGGTGGCCACCAATATCCACTTGGATCATTCCTTCCCCCTTAGAAAGCAATGGTCCCCATTTCATTGAGTTCCTCCATGAGATGAGGAAACTTCTGTTGAACTTGGTCCCTGGTGAGCCATTTTCCTTAGTGAAGGAGTTGGCCTGCTTTGACAACTCGATATAGTGGTATCCTTTGTTTTCGGGTGTGCTTGATCTGTGTATCCATGATCTGATCAGTTCTGGATTGTTCCATGCAGTCTAGATTTAACTCTGTTGGTGTGAGTTGTT
>ML781840.1:1010276-1030211 GCA_009831015.1 Picea engelmannii
GAAAAGAGTGCAAACACATGGATTAGTGAGTTTCTACAGGAAGTTCATTAGAGATTTCAATGGAATTTTTGCACCAATGATGGATACAGTGAAGAAGAGGCACAAGTCTTTTAAGTGGACTGAGGAAGCCAAGAGGAGCTTCAATATAATGAAGGAGAAGATAACAGAATGACCGATTCTGGTCTTGCCAAATTTTGGAAAAACATTTCAAGTGAGATGTGATGCAAGTGGAATTGAAATTGGAGGAGTCTTGAGCCAGGATAATTAACCAGTTGCATATTTTAGTGAGAAGCTGAATGAGGCTAAGAGAAAGTACTCCACATATGATAAAGAATTTTATGCTATAATTCAAGCCTTGAAGAAATGGAGACACTACCTTGTTCCAAAGGAATTTGTCTTGTATAGCAATAACCAAGCTTTACAATTCATAACCAGACAGGAAAAATTGAATCAGAGGCACAAAAAGTGGATTGAGTTTATGCAGAGTTTTACTTTTGTCATAAAACATATTTCTGGAAATGCTAACAAAGTTGTTGATGCATTGAGCAGGAGATGTTTGATTCTGCAATAGTTTCAGGTGAATACCTTAGGGTTTGAACACCTTAAGGAAATGTACAGTGATGATCCATATTTCAAGGAAGCATATGAAGCATGTGAAAATCCTTTGCTGAGATATAGAAGCCAGTGGACAGAATATATGATTCAAGAGGGATTGTTGTTCAATGGCAATCACTCGTGCATACCAAAATGCTCAATGAGGGATAGCCTTTTGAAGGAAAAGAATATTGGAGAATTGGATGGACATTTCGGCCATGATAAAATGTTTGCACAGTTGAGAAGTGCATATTATTGGCCAGGTATGAGAACATAAGTGATAAAGTTTGTAAACAGATGTAGAATCTGCCAACATGCAAAAGGTAAAAGACAGAACATTGGATTGTATCAACCATTGCCAATACTAGAGAGGCCTTGGGATTAAATAAGCATGGATTTTGTGTTGGGACTGCCAAGAACACAAAGAGGATGTGATTCCATATTTGTGGTGGTGGATATATTTTCAAAGATGGCGCACTTTATCCCATGCTAGAAGACTAGTGATGCAACACATGTTGCAAATTTATTTTTCAAGGAAGTTGTTCGACTTCATGGATTACCCAAAAGTATTGTCTTAGACAGAGATACCAAATTCGTTGTTCATTTCTAGAGAACACTATGGAAGAAGTTGGGGACATATTTTTCCTTCATCTTAGCTTATCACCCTCAGATAGATGGACAGACTGAGGTGGTGAACATAATTTTGGGAAACTTATTGAGGAGTCTGGCTACTGAGCATCATAGTCAGTGGGACCAGATTCTGCCACAAGCAGAATTTGCATACAATGATTCACCAAACAGGAGCACTGGGAAGATCCCATTCCAAATATTGTATGGAATGCAGCCAAGAGGAGTAGCTGAGTTGAGAGACTTGGGACTGAGTGAGATCAGAAGCGTTGGAGCAGAATATTTTGCTGCAGAAATGCAAAAGCTCCATAGACATATTAGAGAGAAGTTGCAGAACTCTAGCCAAGAGTACAAGCACAGAGTTGATCAACATCACAGAGAACTCCAATTTGAAGTAGGAAATCAGGTTCTGGCACATCTCAAGAAATAAAGGTTTCCAAGAAGAACATATAACAAGTTGAAGATGAAGAAGATAGGACCATGTAAGATCTTAAGGAATTTTGATGCAAATGCCTATGAGATTGAGCTCCCAGATGATGTGGGCATATCTTCCATATTCAACATATCAGACCTGTATCCTTACAGGGAAGATGACACAGAGAAATTAGAATATCAAGAGAAGATTCAATGGGAAAATAAAATGCCTATAGCAGATAAGCCACAGATGGAGAAGATCATTGATCAGAGGATTGGCAAGAAGACCAAGAGGAAGAACTATTTTGAATATTTGGTCAAGGGGAAGGGGCACTTGATAAAATATGCTAGTTGGGAAAATGAAGTTGATATCCAGAAGCATGGAAAGTCAGTGTAGGAGCTCATGTACAGGAGTCCATGATTTTTTGGCCAGGGGAGTATGATGCAGGAGCATTGTCAGCAAGCCTACGTGGAGAGATAAATCAACGCCTCAGTGCGTCGTTGATTCATTTTGGAATATTAACCATTGGCATTTCCTACAAATAATTTTTTGAAATGATTAGAAACTGAAGAAGATCAAACGCTTGGAAGATAAATGATCATGAATGATATGGGAGTTTCACTCCTAGACTTTAATGTAACCGAAATTAAGTAGCAGTTATTTTATTTTTCTCGAGAAGACATGTAGTCGAAGGGAACCCTAATAACTCTCTGAGATAAATAGAAGTGTTGTATGCCCCAATGAAGTTGTTGCAAGTTAGTACGAGATTGTTGTGATTTAGTTGTCGCTAAGTTTTTAGTTCTTGTTTTATCATAGTTGTAGCCATTTTCATTTGAATGAATGTAACATAGGAAAATTGATCCAAATGCATGGTGTTGTTACTGGTTACAATTCTCTGTTATTTTATTTTCATGAATGAATGAGTCATGTTGTTGAGTATATAAAACTGTGAAGTGTTTGGATAAGTTTCAATTGTCCCTCTTCGTTGAGTTCATGTAAGGTGTGCATATAGTCTGCAAGGAGTGCGTTGACAGAGTCTGTTTCGACTCAGAATCTTAGAAGAGATAGCGCAAAACTTTCCCTTTGCAAGGAGCGTAAAGTGACTGATGCAAGGCGTGCATAGTCGTCCGCAAGAAGCTAAGTGTTGCATAAGAATCTGTTGCAAGGGGTGCACAGATACGAAATTCGACTAAGTGTCGAAGTAGTCCTCTAAGGAGTTAAAGGGTTCGAGAAGTGAAGCTCAGGAGAGATGACGAGAAGCTTAGACCGAGTGTTGCAAGAAGTGCATAGGGCCAAGAATCAACTAAGTATCAAGAACTGGACTACGAAGCGCAAGGAGTTCGTAGAGAGATTTCTTTTGAAGAAATCACCAAGTCTGAATTTCGTCAGAGATTCTGAGTTCGCAAGGAGTGTGTCGGAATCAAGCTAAGGAGAGACAGTGACCAAGAATCAACAAGAAGGGAGGAATATGTTGAAATTTTCAAAGTGACAGTCGAGATCCATTTAAAAGAAGTGAGATTGTTCCATGCCATCGGATCTGGGAAAAGTTACGTGATTGTTAACCGTGGGTTCCTTCATGGATTTGCAGATTGGAGGATTCGAAGTCTAGAGGATTCAAGACTCCTGAAACCCAAAGTCGTGAAGAGATCACCATTTTTGGATGTCAGAGGAGGCAAGAACCATAGATCTGATTCTAAGTAACTCCATTGTTTCGAAGTTCGCGTAGAAAGAAACCAACTGCATGCTAGGAAGCTGAAACCCAAAGTCGTGAAGTGTGAATGGATCGCCACCATTGGTTGTCGGAAGGGGAAAGAACCGTAGATATGGTTCTGAGTAACTTCGTTGTTTCGTAGTTCGCATAGAAAGAAACTAATTGCATGCTAGGTAGCCGAAACTTGAAGTCGCAAAGCGCGAAGGGATCACCATCATTGGTTGTCAGAAGGGGCAAGAACCGTAGATTTGGTTCTAAGTAACTTCATCGTTTCAAAGTTCGCATATAAAGAAACTAGTTGCATGCTAGGTAGACGGAACCCGAAGTTGTGAAGCACTTGGAAGCTTAGCCCTAGACTATAGCCCGAGGTCGTGTGAAGGGGTGGGACGAGCGAAAAGGGGCTAGCGCTCAAAAACTTTGAGTTTGTAAAAGTGCTAGGGAAGGGACCCGTGGGTTCCATAAGACCTGTGGATAAAGAGAAAAAAGGACATGTGGAAAGCATTCCAGGACCATTGAAGGTCTGAAAGAGCTAATCCATCTCAAGAGATTAAGATCCTTGATTGGGAGGTCGCAAACTCTTTAGGAGAGAAGGGGGATTTGCATCAGAGATATTGGATTTGGAATCTACATAAATAACATATTATATATGAAAATTTTAAAATGTATATCTCATGAATGGTTAAATATATATTTATAATAAAATAATAATAACTTTTAATATTAGATGTCAAAAGAAGAAGTAGTAAATGACTTCCTTTTAATGGATGCCCATTGAAACTCATGTTTATCTACACAATATATTAAATGTGCATATATTAATAAACTTTATAATATATTTGTAAGTTGCAAAAAATGATAAGGGGTGTGATAAGGGGTGGTAGGTGTGGGCTGTTGTTCTATATCCAATGGAAAACAAGAAGTAAGCTTTGAATGGTGCAGGGTGAAGCTATTGACAATTAAGATAAGGTAATAGCTTTATATCAAAGGATTAATATTATTGATCCTAGACAAATGAGGAACATAATTTTCATTGGAGACTCAACAATAATTATAAGACTCATGCATTTCTCCTCTACTTTGTTCAAAGGCAATTTAAAAAGTTTCATCCTATAAATCCAAAAAGAGACCAACCTCTTTGAATCTATAGAGTATATCAATGTCCAAAGAAATAAAAATTGTTAGGCTAATCATTTGTCCAATAACAACTCTCACTTGGAAAGTGGAACCCTTACAATAAAAGGGGGTGTATCATTTTCCCCAATTCATTAATTTCTCAATAGTAAATACTCCAAAGTTTTACATGTCATTCACAATCCAAACCAAGTGGCATATCAAATTTAAGATGAGAGAACATAAATCAAAGGCCTTCATAACCCCTATACCATTGCACATATTGAGTTTAATGTAGGAGCAACCTTTTCAATTAGTTTTTATTATGAATTTGGGTGTACGTGGAATAATGGAGTCCTAGAGTCCTGGAAAGTATTTATTACAAACTCTTTACCAATATAATATTTTGGACATCCTCTACGAAGGATAGAAACGTTTTTTTGTGTAGTTAATCTTCAAGTTTTTGGACAATTCCTGAATCATTTATTATGTTATCTAATGAGACAACAACTTTCTAATTAAAAAAATAATCATTTCTATTATAAATAAATAAATAATCTTCAACGAATGATATATATTTATTCATTAATGTAATTTCTTGTGCCACCCTGTGTTGAAATAACAAATGAGAAAGTCTTAAAGGCGTTGGGTAAGGAATATTTATAATAAATGTAATATACATGAGAAGTTAACTATGCATATCTTTTTAATGGTTAAATATATGTTATATGATATCAAAAGAAATGGTGAACTTGCAATGTAATCCCAAATGTTACACTACTAGGCCACTTTGAACTACAATGTTTTGAACTAGTACAAAACATCTAGTAGCATTGTGTTTTGTGTCTAAAGATTAATGTATTATGTTATATACAAATGATTAAAAATTTGTTAACAACGTTTTTAAAAATGAAATTTTTTTTTTCAATGTGATGCAAATGAATTACCAAAATCACTTGAAATGTTAGGATCAAGATGTGATGAAGAAAATATTGTTTTTATAAATTAGCAAAAATATTTATTTTCTTGAAAATTTAAAATAATAATAACAATAATAATAATTCGTAAAATTTTATTAAATATAAAAAGGCCACATTTTACATATGATTATAAAAAAATTCTAAAAATGCATGTTTATATACAACAAACATAGTTAATTATTCAATACCCAAAGGCCTGCAAGAACTCTTAAAAGTGACTCATACACTTCCTAACATTGGATCTAAACTTGTTTTAAAAAATAGAGATTAAAAGTTACAACAATAAATAACATATATCCCTTGTTCTTAACAAGTTTGATAGAAACAATCCAAAATAGCAATCTTCCCCCCAAAAAAATGCAAACACTTAAAACACATAAATACATAACCATGTCCAAAATCCATATTGAAATGAAACAATAACTCAATCATCAAAGGCTGACAAAGCCCTTTCACCAGTTTATACTCCATCCACTAACTCTAATAACAATTTTATATTGACTTCATAAAGCAATGATTCTTTTCATAATGCATCTGCCACAAATTCCAATTCTCTATAAAGATGAAACTAGGATATTTTGGTAAAAAAAAAAACTCCATCCTTTCCACTTGTTCTAGTATAGGATGAAGTGTCGAACAGTTTCCATCCAACCAATTGATAACCAATGTCATTAGCTCAACAAAATTATTGGTATGCCCCCAAAACCTACCTTGAATTTTATAATATATGACTCATTTAGAAACAATGAACCACTAACAGTATTAAGACCTTGAGTAGCCCCATCAAAGTAACCCCAAGCGCCAGTCATGTCACTTTGTGGGTGGAATAGAAGCCTAGGATTTTGTTCTTTGGAGTTATTTTTGTCCTTGAAAATGCAAATCTGATTTTTGAGGCGCATTGAAATGGTGGTAGAAAACAATCTTGAAAAATAGTTGAATTTCGAGCTATCCAAATACCCCATGAGACCACTAAGGGAAAGAGAACGATTGGGTTTCAAATATTTGTTCTGAAACTAATTTTTTCAAACATTCATTTACAATAAACCTTCTCCATCCTCTCCTACAACTAGTCATCACATCAATTTCTTCCCACGCCCATCCAACATAAGCATGTAAGTAACTAATATATGGTCTATTTATTCCAATCCCCATTTTTATAAAGTGTACATCACCCCCAACCATGTCTACTTCTTCCCTTTCCATCCTCTCCTACAACTAGTCATCGCATCAATTTCTTCCCATGCCCATCCAACATAAGGATGTAATTAACTAATAGATGGTCTATTGATCCCAAACCCCATTTTTATAAAGTGTACATCACCCCCAACCATGTCTACTTCTTCATTGAAGAACCTTCCAAGTTAAAGCTTTATTTCTCACCACTAATCACATATATACCTTAGCCTTAAAGGAAGTTGATAGCTTCCATAAAGCCTCAACCTTAAAGGAAGTTGATAGCTTCCATAAAGCCTCCCACCATTATTCTTCATCTTCTTAGTATTCCTCCACAAACATAAACATATCCTTCTATCCCAACCTAGGAGTGTATTCACCCTATAAACGATTTCTTGACCAAACCAAAGCATCATCCTCAATAATAGTATGAATATGGCTCTTTTTCAATTGGTCCAAGCCCTATCATCTCACCATATTCCATCTATTTGTGTTTTCATATTAACTCACATCAACAACTTGAACTAAATGAAAAAATCCTCAGCTCTGTAGTTTAGAGATTAACTCCTAATATAATATGCAAACATCTCCACATCCCACCCATGGGTATACATCATTACCAATTTTCCCTGTATTTCCAACTTTCTAAGGAAGTCATTTCCCCACCAAAGGGAAAGATAGAAGAATATCCTTTCAAATGATTTTCAATCCTTCCTTATCCATTCTTCAATTGTAATGGTTCAATATATTTATCATGAATTACTAGCCTCCACAATCCTTCCTCAATCCTTCCTTTGAGATTATCCTCCACAAACTTTTGGTAGCCAAATCCTACCCAAATAGTGTATATTCTTTAAACCTTGGTGACCTACTTCCTTAGGTTGAGCCAATTTATGCACTTTACAAGAAAAATATCATCTCCTTCTCTCTTACATGTCCACTAAAACTCAAAACATGTTTCCCCATTTTTTCCATCACTCCTTTTAGGTCAATGAAATCCATAGAGTGCCAATACAGTGGGATTTATTCCAACACTAAATTAACTAGTGTCAGTTTTTCGCCCAAAGGAAACCATCTATTGCATCACAACTTGGTTATTTTTTTAATCTACTCGAACATCCATTTCCAATGCTTCTTCCTATAGTTGTTTGGTTCCAAAAGGGACCCCAAATACTTTAATCCTCCTTGTAAACTCACTTCTTGAACTAGAAAGACTTATAAAGTCCTAACGTGTTCATTCTCCATCCCATTAAAGGAAATAGAAGATTTCTTCATATTAATTTCCATTCCAAAATCTATACTATATACATCCAATGCTTCCTTCAACTTGTTAACATCTATTTTAAAGCCAGTGCAAAATAAAAACACATTATCAATAAACAAGTGACTCAAATGAATGCACTTCCTAATTTTAAACCTCTTATGGTTCATGCTCTTTTAGCCTCTAGAATGGATCTACTTAATCCTTCTACAATAATAAAAAAGGTAGAGATGAAAAAGGATGGCATTTCCTAAGTTCTCTATATGACCTAAAGAACCTCAATGTTGATCCATTGATAAGAATTGTAAAAGAAGTTGATGACATGCATCCCATACTCCAATCTACCTTTTGTACACAAAATCTTATATGGATCAAGATAAGTCTCAAATATAACCAATTAAATCTATCATAATCTTTAGATAAATCCAACTCCATAACCATTACATTCATGCCTAATTTTTGATAAAGTGGAGCCCCACCTAGGCCACCCCAATTTCTTCATGAATTTATATCCCATGAAAAAACTCAAATTGTTATGTAAAAATGGACACTAAAATGATCATCTTCACCCAAATAGTTATAATCTTTGTAATTATGTTATAAATACAATTGTAGAAAGATATGGGCCTAAAATCATCTAAATAATATAGGTTGTCCTTCTTTGGGATTAAGGATATAAAGGTTGAATTAAATACCCATAATATTTTCATAGTTCTCCTAGATTCCCCCACCGCCCTCAATAGATATTCTTCCATCATATCATAAAACCTAGTGAAAAACTCTACAATCCATCCATCTAGCCGTAGAATATTATCCTTATGGAAGAATCCAACACCCCGTTTGACTCTTCCTTTGATAATTCCTCTATCAAAATATCAGTTTCCTCCTCTCCTACATTAGAAGTGATCTTCACAGTTTCTATTATATTTATCCTAGCCAAAGTCCCCAAAATCTCTATTCTTTTAACTATAAAGTTTAGGTCACCTCCCATTATAATATTGTCTACTACTATAAATTTATGCTCCAACAAATCCTCCCAATATTAAATTATGTCCTCATAGGGCCCATATACATAAACAACTGAAAAAACATTTCTAAGCTTCAATGAATAAGTTTAACTACAACCCCTAAGACCAAGAACACATAGTTAATCAATATCAACATTTTTCACCTCCACCTAGTTAACAGACCTCCAAAATGCCTTGAAGAATCAACTGCTAAAAATTAGCATTCCTTCCATGTATTTGAGAAATCATTCTTGTCAGGTTTGTGAAGTTCCATTAATCTGCCCAAGGAAAGTCATTTCGAGGGCTTACCCAACCCCTTAATGTTTAAGGAAAAAATTACCGTTTGATAACCATCTCTGGGGATTTTCCTACTCTAAGAGCCTCTTTGGAAACTTGTTGTTTCCCTTCCAAAACCTTCCAAAGGACTTGTTTCTAATCAATTGACAAGTGGGATTTCCTACCCCTTATAGATTCAAATCCTTCTTAAATCACTATTTCTATTCTTAAACCCCCTACCACCCCTCTGTCAAACTCTCGTTGAGATTCTTTTCTAGGTCCTGTTATCACATAAAGTTTTCAAAGGGTTGCAGGACGACCAATTCCTTTTTTGCACAGAAACGTCCAAACGCAGCACTCAGAGCAGCATATTTCGGGCTTAAAATACAAGCAGCGGGTGGGTTTATTTTTCCAATGACAGAGATCCCAAGAGTAGTTCTGATCAATGACTCACGTGTATTCGGCATGTCAAATTTGTGTGAGGTCTAGTACCAGACAGAAGTCCCGGAGTTAAAGATCAGGCACCATGCGTCCTTCTCCATCAGACGATCATGATTTACTTCGCGAATTTGGGATTTGGGAGTTTTGACTTCTGCCCTCTCGCTTTAATCCGGAGTGTTTTCTCCTGAAGTCCACCAATCGTTGTCACATTTCCATCCAAATATAACGGTGGTAGTTTGCATCAGGACTTTAGGATTTTGGAGTTTCGGGACTTCCCCTCCCGATTTCCTCTAGAGTACTTTCCCCTGGAGTTGTAGATCAGGTGCCACGCGTCCTCTGGAATGGACGGTTAATATTTACTTCGGGAGTTCGGGCTTCGGGAGTTTCAACTTCCTCGCTCTCCTTTTCCTTCTAAGTAGTTTCTCCCAGAGTCCACAGATCCCTGCCACGTGTCATCCTCAAATTGACAGTAGTCATTCACTTCGGAGCTCCAACTCTACATGCAGACCACCCCTGAGCTCTGAAGTGCCAAAGTACGTGGTAGTCATCAATTCATACATGTGGTGCTCTCATCAATCATGACACCTAGAATCCATCTGGAACCGACACGTGTCACCTCTTTTTTCATGACACGTCAACATAGTGATGTCAAGCCACCACATTAGATCATCCTCCGGGAAATGTTCTTATTCACCGCTAAAATTAGCACCATCTTCAAGCACGGTTAGAATGATCCTAAATTTGGCAAGCATATAAACTTTAGCGGGGGCACTAAATTGGTAGGGTTGCCCAAATTGGGGAATGTGACTAGATCAATAGCCACGCTTCATTGCGAGGATGCAACTTGCTCGAGCGTTAAAATCCTTGAGCGATCCCACAATCAAAATAGTGGTATAGTAAAAGAGCTATGTGGTGGAAGGTGGTGAATTGCAGGCTCAAAAGTGGTGTGAGTCCAAACCCCCTTTGACGGCCCTACATTCACATGCTTATAAAACAACAAATCCAAGAGCAGCATGTGGCCGCCCCTAGGCATTAAGCCTCATTGCAATCCTTATAAAAAAAATAGTTAATGAAAAATGAGTGGTGGTTGAAACCTCGACTCACTCCATAAATATAAGGCATGGAGGGTATGGTCGTGGAGATAGAAATTTTAGCCCGAGGTACCCCTATGGACGGTTTTTCCTACAGGCCCATGTTGATTTGAGCTCACGTCTGACAGAAGGATACATGCACAGTCTGACAGAAGGATTCACAGACATAAAGCCTTGAATGGGATGGCCAGATCACACTCCTGGTAGTTGTGGAATGATCTGAGTATAAATAAATGAGTTCAAGATTTTGTTACGGTCATCAACTTGTTGAGCAGATCTCCCTATTTTGTAATATTTTGATACCAGAGTTGTTCTCTGGTTATGTATAAAACTTGAGACTTTTGCATTAATAGAAGTCATCTTCTTGTTTAAACTGTGTTGAAACACTCATGCATGGACGATCCAGATGAGGGTTGTAGTTGTATTGTAATGTAGGTTTAATTATAATGTTGTTGTGACCTATTCCAGTACTTTCCTTTTGTTGTCTTATTTCCCCTTATGCTGAAATGCTCGTGCATGGAGGATCCATACGAGTTTTCGTAATCACATGACAATGGAGGTTTGTTTATTATGCTACTGTGATATATTTCAATGTCTGAAACTTAAGTTCAAAAGTGCTCTTGTGCCTGACTTTTTCTTCGCCAAGTTGCTTGAAGGTTAGATGCTCATGGCAGACTTGTCCACCTTTCTCACTAAGTCTTCCTTCTTCTCATCTTTAAACTTAAACCACTGACTGAAGCTAATGAGGGCATCCTTTCCTTATACATTTCTTGTCCAGTTTATGTGTTAAAACATTCTTTTATTGAGCTTTGTCCATTTGACCTCCATTCATAAAACCTACCTCCACAAACATTTTGATGGGTATTGGGCTTATCCTCCTCCAATTTGAGGGTGACTCTCAGTGCTAACAGGTCCTGGGTGATATTTATGTGGGTTACAACCAAAGGATTCCCCTTGTACTTCCATAGAAAGAGGCATTCCCAAGACCGGTTGCAAATTATCCCCCAATTCCTTGCTAGAACAAAATACCAATGCCCCACAATATAACCCACCCCCACCATTAGAAATTTCTGGGAATATACCATTTCCTTCAATCCCTTTCCTAGCCTTCTTAATAAAACAATCCTTATACACTTCTAAACCAAGCCATAATTCATACGAAAGATCATACACCAACATTCTCTATTATTATTAGATTTGATAATAGAAACAATTTGACTTACCAATTTGAAACAAAGGTTGCACAAATGCACTATCCAAACACTGAGTCCCCTGAGCTAGCACTTCCAAACTCATATTTAGCAAGTCCAACATTGGCAAGCTAAATGAATACCCAAATATATCTTCACCACCAACAAAGAGTGAATCCAATCCCCCTTTTTCCCCCACTAGCCCATGGGATTTGGGATCCTCTACAATCTCATTTGGAGTAATTTTACTTTCCACCTTTTCCTTCCCCTCCAAACCACTCAAACATTTAACCTCCTTTCACTTCATCGCAACCTCGCTTCTTCATTTTTTCTCCTCCACTCTTTCTTGTGGAACTTAAGCAAACATTCAATGACTACATGCTCATAGGAATGGCACCTTAAACACCTAAAGGGTATTGCAACATAGTCCAATTTCTAGACATAATTTTGATTTCCTATTTTTTATTTCCATCTCATTTGCCAAACCATCCTTAATGTCCAACTGAACCAATATACATGTCATTAAACAAGAGGTTTCAACTTTTAACTATTCATCAAAATTAAAAATTGTCCCTAATTTGTTCCCAATAGCCCTAAAGACTTCCACATACTAAATTTCTAAAGCCAACCTAGACAATTTTACCCATATTGGATGCATGGTAAGCCTCTCCAACCCAATTTTGAATCTAGGAAACCATTTCTTCATAGTTAAAGCATCTTTACCCTATAACCGTCTAGTATGCATTATAGTCTCCACATCTTCTTCCCTTTTGATATGGAAGGCTAATCAACGTCTCACCAAAGTGTGATACCCCAACATGTAATCTAGCATAGGTTTCCATGTTCATTCAATGTACAATGATACTTCTGCACAAACTTATAGTAACCATATAACTTTCCTATCAAGGTTTTAATTGGTATTTCAACCCCCTAGCTCATAATCACGTCTTCACCCAATATAAGTAGTTTTTTCCTTTATAATTTTTACACACGTTTTTCCTCTCTTTATAGCGTTTTCCATAGATCATGAACTACCCTTCACACCTCCTTACATGTAATTAATGGATTCAGTGGATACTTTTGAGGAAAATATATGAAATGATCTTACTCAAGCATTTTCAGATTCTTCTTGGCTAAAGAAAAATAGACAAGAATGTCACCCTATGTTTATAGCCATCAAAATTAATATCCTAACTCACAAGTATTGATTACAAGTGCTTACGCTAGTCTTTTTATAAATAAAAGCTTGATGGAAAATTCATTATTTATATGATTTTTTGAATATAACAATTGCTGAAATAAATGTAGAGATAGAAGCAAAGACACCAAGATGATAATCAAGACAAATGAGACATAAAGAAATCCTTTATTTCATTCCAATTCACCAAAGAGTCATTCTCTTTACAAAATTTCGTGAAGAATTTTTGGACCAAAGTAAAACTTAGACGTCTTCGATGGAACATACAAAAGGACCTCTAACAGAAAATGAAAAAACTGGAACTCTAAAAGCTGGATCAGCTTGCCATAGATTGTTGCCCACTCGACTCTGCACAATAGCCTTTGTCAGTCATGAAAACTAATTCAAAAACAGACAAGTCTACAGAGACTATCAAAGATAGATCAACACCTCTGAAAAACAAGTGTCTAAATAATGTAATTCAGCATCTTGTTGTCTACAATAAGACCCTACTATCATAAAAAAAATATTAGGCTTGTGATAAATTAAGGAATGAATGAAAAATGAACTATCTCAACATAAACTCAAAGAGAAAACCTTAGCATGCTTCTCCTTCTATCCTCCTCTTGTTCCTCCCTTTCCTTTTGTCTTTAAGCAATTAGAATTGCTTGAAGTAGTTGAACTACCTCATTAATTAAGTTAACTAAAAATTCAACCAACTTTTTACTTAGGGGGGGAATTAATAAATCATAATAAGGGTTATAAATAAATAATAACTAGTAGGTGGAACCCCTTGTGACTCCCATTTAGTTCTTAACAATCATAACATAACTAATCAATTAAGCAAAACACCCCTCCTTGTGACTCCCATCATCACATTCACATTTGAAAATTTATCTCATTGATATTTGAAATCATTTTCAAAAATATATTACTCATATATCCAAAGAAAACATGTTGTCCAAAACTTCTAAAGTCAATTGTCATCAACAACAAATAAAATAAGACTCAAAAACCATATTTTCCACTCTGAGATACAATCTTTCCCTTGTTGTTGTTGTCACCCCTCGATCTCTCTAAATTTTCCTTTGGTTGTGTTGAGCCTTTAGGCCTAATCTCATTGATCACATTAGAACAATCATCCCTCAAATGCATCCAGGAAGACACGGATTTATCAGAGCCATTGGAGGGTGAGGAAGGGGCAGCAGTGGCTTTTCCTTTGTCAAGGGCATGGTGGGCCTCGGTTCTCAATCTTTTTCTTGCATGGGAGGAATGCACTGGTGAGTGGGCAGGGGCATCTTGGACAACCTAATTTTTAGGTGGGAGAGAAGGTAAAGATAAATTGGGCCAGCCATGATATTGGGAGACTTTCGGGTGGACAATCTCTTGTCATTTTTTGTTTTCGGGAACCTTGGGTTGCAATCATGAGGGGGAACGGGGATACCAGGGGCTTGTGAAAATTGGAAGGTAGGCCTTTTAGGCCTCGGTTGGACCACTCCTATCCCAATCCAATTGAAAAAACCAGCCTGAAATAGTCGGCCTAACTCTTGTGAGTCAGCATCAAAGTGTATGGAGAATCTCGACCTTCTTGGGCCTCTGTTCCACTTATTTCTCCCTCGGTTTCCTCTACCATGGCTACCTCGGCTAAAAAATCTCATTCCTACATGAATGATTGATTAGAAAATAGTTCCTTTAACAACCATACATGACAACTCCTTAAAAATATGAAATAGATTTTGGCTCAGCAACGTATCAGACTCATGCAATCCAATCCATACAAATTGTTTAATTGTTGTCAATGAGCAGGGGGTGAACAAAAGGTTATGGGATATGTGAGGGGTTTGTATTGAGTGAAAAATGATAAAATGAGGGGGAAAAGAATCATGGTTACTGCTCAAAGACAACAACAATAAACTGTAACATATACCAAAGAAATCATCACTGTGATCCAACCAAGAAACTGCGATTTCAAACTGCTTGAATACAGAATTCTTCTTAACTGTAATTAAATTTCAAGAACAGGGAGTGAAAAACGAATGTGGGAGGCAATGGGTTTGTAATTAGCGAAAAGAGAAATAATGGTAGGGAAAGAGAGCATATATTGTTCATAAAATTAATTAAGTAATCCATAACCATTCTATATAAAACGCAAAAGATCCAACACCAACCAAATAATCACTGTGATCAAATGAAAAACTATTGTGTATAATTCAATCAATTATGTGCATTAACTTGCTCACTGTTTGTAATCAGATCTTTAACACAGTGTCACCAAAACAAGACAATATACATCCCACAACAGCCTGTCGAAGAGTTTTGTTTCCTTTCATTGTCCATTTAATGTTTTAAAACAATTCCCAAATGAATACACAGTCACTTATTTCCACTCTATTCAGCACGAACTCATCAACCACTACCCACAAATTATTTCAATCATCAAATACAGACACAAAAATCGTGCCCGATTTCATCTTTTGATTCATTTAATAATCAAATTGTAATAACATTATACTATCATAGAACCTATGCCTATCTCTTCTACGAAGCATGATATTCATCAACACACATAACGAACGGCCAAATACAACCATCAATATTTTAAGTACAAAGATCCTGACTTGCCATTTAAACACACAAACAACAATCACCATTTCAACTCATATTATGTTGTGGAATACATAGACCATTAGACAAAATGCAAGATCATTTATGTGACTGTACAGGTCCAACTACTCTGAATCTAAACATCCACAATGTTGGGCTATCAATCCAACACAACGAGGCATCAACAAAATGCCCGATCTCATCTCACAAATTGATCAAATTGCAACAAAACCATATTGTTTAAAAACCCGTGACCATCTATGGTGTGCAATCAAATAATATCCATAGCATATATAGTGGATGGCCATGCCATAATTACCATGATTGTGATACTCCATTTTTCAAATTAAAACACACAGTCATAGAAACTATCAACTCGACATAACATGTTGTAGGAAGCCCACACAAACCAATGCATCACGCACAAAGCATCGTTGTGACTTAATCAATCATAACTAATGTTGGATTAACCATTCAAATGTCCCAATAACCAATGCATTGACTAAATACCAAAACCAACACCACTTTCAACATAATCCACGGGGACGAGCCAGTGATCGACATTGTTGATAATACACCACCCACTCATAACAATCAACAACATACCCAACAGGACATAATGGTTACCTCTATCAAAAACCGAGCTTGAGAAATCAAGGATTTGCTCTATGGATCAACATAGGGAGACTAGAGTCAACCCCCAACATCGGGCAAGAACCTCCGAGACCAACGGTGCACACCTAGGGTATCCACCAATAACTTCGCAGACAAGGTGACAATTCTCCTGATGAACAGAGGAGAAAAGGCTTCACTTTGGTCCTATAACAACACTTAGAACACGCAGGGTATAACCCTCATGGTATTCCCAATCAACTGAAGAATGTTGAGGTAAAACAGAGCTAAGAAATAGAAATCGACCTCAAGTAAGCCCTTTTTCATAACAACCATCATAACCCAATGCGCAAAAATCAGTAATATGAATGAACCCATACCCAAGTGAAATGATACGCAGTGACACAAAGTGTTTCAAACCCAGCAAACCCCATAACAACAAACGACTGGGTATGGTGATAAGAAGCATGGAGAGAGCTAGCCAATCTGGACCAAATGAAAACCCTTCAACCAATACCAATAAGGATGAAAGAGAGCCTTCATGGCTTCTAATACTCAGAATGATCAATGAAACTGTGACTTCAAACATTATTGTGATGAAAACCACACCAACCGTTCATTTCAGAAAAATATCACCATTTTACACAGTTGCCAGACTCAAGGAAAGCACGGACCCATACATCACCGAGACAATATCTATTTCATAACCAGAGTGGGTTCATGGATAGCAAAAATACATACCTGTAATCACGAAAACCTTAAAAATGCGAGCTTGGCCGAGCAGTTCTTCCTCTACTTGAAAATCGAAGCTTAACCACAACGAACACAATTGAAAAATAACCAGGGTGATGGACAGTGGGAGGGGTATGGAGTGACATGCAGTAAATGCACATCGCCTCCATCCTCTAGACATTCAATTCCTTAGTACACGCTAGCCCACTAATCCATTAATTCATTCAATTAAACCATGCATCAAAACCAACATCCACTAATTGCCAAGAGCGCCACCCTATGTCACATTAACCATTGCCAACCATACTATAGCGCATAACACATGTATTTCCATATAAGTCAATAAATCATATAGCCACTAACCCAGTTAGCTAGGACTAACAACAATCCATTTAAACTTCAAAATGCATAGTGCAGCATCGTATAGCATGGTAGCATAGTTTTAATTTCTTGCTTAGATTTTTCCCAATATTTATTTTATCATTTTTCATGACTAACACATGTTTTGTGTAGATGTAACATATAATAGATCATGGCGCAATAAAAATACCAGTTCACGTAAGCCTTCGTGACATGGATATGAGAGTTTAAAGTAAGGACACTCACACATAGCATGAATTTTCCATCACCCATTTGTTGCGGATAGAACCAACATTTAAACATCAATCATGCTCAAATATGTAAGCAGTGTCAAACAACATCATAATATCAAATAAGAACCATATGTGATCCTCCAATCTACAAGGGGGTCCCACCTACTAGTATTATAGATATATCGTTGGCTTATAATAACAGGCTTTAGCAATACTTTGCAGAAATAAAACTTCGTTGTGATTTTAATCGTCAAAGAACTGGAAACTCCAGAGGGAAATTTTTTTTCAGCATATTAGAACTCAGAACTCATGGTTTCGCAGAGCAAGAACAATAGATCAAGAAGATATAACCAGAATTATTATGCAACAGGGGGAAGTGGGCGGCTTTAATGGAAAAATGATCGGGAAATTGGGAATAACTCATGAAAATTTTTAAGTATGAGGGGTTTTACCACTGTGTGCATAATCGTTTAAGCGGGATCATCTCTTAACTTCAAGGATAAAATTTATGGACTTGATCTCTTAAATTCTCAAATGGATGGGAAAAAGGAAGCAGAAGTGGAAGACAACCCAAAAAACAAATTCTAGACAGCAGTGGAAGCAGATAACAAATTCAAGGGTTCTTTCAGGGGAAACATTGTAACAGTTGTGTAAGCTTGATTGTTATTGACTAACAATGCCTTGCAGGAGTGTCGTTGTGGCAAAAATGATCCAACACCTTATTTTGACCAAATCAACTAAAATATGGTAAGCAACAAAATCATGACAGAAATAAAATTGTAAAACTAAAACAGCAGCAATAAAATGACAGAAATGAAAAAGTAGCAAGAAATGTTTAAAAACAAAAAAAAGAATTCAAACGACTGTAAAGTGGTAAAGAAAATAGTGAAAAAACAAAAGTGGAGCTAGACTATTAGTATACAGAAAAACCAAATAGTGTTTAGAACTTTTCATGTTGGTCCCACATAATGTTTCAAGTGAGAACCGTTAATGTTATAGAAAAACAATTGCTCCTGTAAATCCCTTAGAATGTAAGAGTTAGTATCCAGGACAAAAGAAATTTTGAAAGGACCCAGAAATAACACTTGGAACTCTGAGGTAATTATCATCCCTTTAACGTATACAATTAGATCATCAAGATAGATATGGATACTGATCAATTCCTCAATAGTTGTTTGTATATGTCTTTTAAAAGTGGTACTTTCATTAGGTAAGCTAGAAAGCATGTGTTTGTAAGTCATGGTACCAAAATTAGTGATAAGAGTGGTTTTGTGAGCATCTGCCCCTTTTTCCTTGATTTGATTGTAACCCAAAAAACTGTCAAGTAAGGGCTTCAATTGTGACCCTACAACCTGCTGCAAAATCATTTCCATATTAAGAGGAGGGAGAGGATTTTTCATAATAATTTGACTGAATGTGCAAAAATTAATTCAGGTTCTAATATGATCAGTGGCCTTCGGAACAGGTACCAATTTGGGAACCCATTTAGGGTACTTGACCCGAAAAATGATCCCAGCCTTCAAGGAAATTTCCAACTCCCCTTGAATAGTTGCTTTAAATGCATAATTAATAGGTCTTTGTTATTTCGTAACTGGTTTCATGCCTTCCTTGATGGGGATAGCATGTTGTATAAGACCAAGATCAAAACCACAAAGATCCTCATAAGACCAAGCAAAAACATCCTAAACTCCACCAAGTAGCGTGGAAAAATTCATTTCTTCTTCATCAGAACATTGGGCACCTATTTTAACACTCTTTGGAGACTCAGGTGCCCTATTGTTCAAGGAGATGGTTTCACTCACTTTCCTTTTCGAATCCTCTCCTTTATGTTTCTCTTTATTGCCTACATCACTCGATGAAAACAAACCCTCTAGAGGAGTCAAGCCCATAGGAATCTTGTTTTCTTCTACAGATATAATTTCCTTGGGCTTAAAAGGTTCATTTTAAGTAAAAGCATAAATGCTCTCTTTGTTAGGGGAGACCTGACAAGGATCTATATTGTCAGGGGTATGTGGATGATATAGCGATTGAAAGGTACAATCAGTTCTATGTGGAAGAAGTAGCATATCAGGAGAGGCTGCAAAAATAGCTAACTGATCAGCAATTGAGTTTAACTCCCTCCTAACATGAGTGATGTTGAAAGATATAAGGTTCGAGATAAGTGCCCAAACAATTTGGGTGTATTGTTTCATAAACTTATTGCTAGGGGAGTAAATGTTAAGCCCTAATATTGGCTCATTACCCCTTAATTGGGGCATATTATATTAGTAATGTTATTTTATTTATGTCGGCTTTAGGCCATTAGTTGTAATTATACCTCCTAGTCTCCTATATATACCAA